>JAWLRI010000229.1:1952344-2056778 GCA_034781795.1 Crypturellus tataupa
CCGCGGCTGCCCCCTCTCTGTTCCCGCGGGCACCTCGGCCGCGTTTGTGCCCCCTTCCCCCTGCTGCTTTCTCTTCCTGCTTGTTTTCTGCTAGAATCACAATCCGGAGGCATTTTTAAAAACAAAGCATATACTAAATGCGTCTTCTACAGAGGATTTTATCCGGAGTGGGGTTAGAGAATGTATCAGAATGTGAATTTTATCTCTGATTTTAAAAAGGCTAGTAGGTGGTAAAATTAAGAAGGCAGGACTATTAAATGTTTGTGTTTGTTCAGAGTTATGTCACTTTCCTTTAACATTTACTGCTTTTCATAGGCAGCTAAGCTGGCTAATGAGCTAAAAAGGGAAGTGACAAACACTGTAGTGTTGGGTGGGCCGTCTGAGAAGGGAAGCTTTGTCCTATGTTTTAAGGATTGCACCCCGATAATTCCAGTTCTCCCCCCCTTCAGAGTTTTCCTAAAAAAACAAAAGTGTTCATAACGTCATGCTTCATACTGCTGAGATAAATGTAACCCAATTTTGTTCATTGTTGCAGCTGGCATGAACGTCCTGCTCATAGTCGTGGATGACCTGCGCCCTGTTTTGGGTTGTTATGGAGACAAGATTGTAAAATCTCCCAACATTGATCAACTTGCGTCTCAAAGTGTTGTGTTCAGCAATGCTTATGCACAGGTAAGATAAGTCACTTAAGAAAAAAAGCTTCTCTGCAAAATATTCGATTTCTGCAAAATACTTCCTGGTTTCATCACAGTGAGTCTTGGGAAGCACTTTGAAGAAGTATTTATTGATCTTTAAAGTAATGTCAGTAGCAGTGGTTGGGCTGTATGTATCTATTCTCTGCTAAAGGGAGAAAAAGGAAGCAGCATATTACCACTCAAGCATTTTGCTGTTGACAGCAAAATTTGCTTTAAAAGGCTGTTTTGCCAACTTGTAATTCTTTTCTTTCCATTCATTTCTTCACTGTTTTGCTCAGCAACACCTAAGCTGCTATGTTACAGTTCAAACTGCTTTTCATTGAGCTCTGATTATCTTTTTAACCATCTCTTTCCTCAGCAAGCTGTTTGTGCTCCAAGCAGAGTATCATTTCTTACTGGTCGCAGACCCGACACTACCCGACTGTATGACTTCTACTCCTACTGGAGAGTGCATGCAGGAAACTACTCCACGATGCCTCAGTACTTCAAGGAGAATGGATATGTGACCATGTCTGTGGGAAAAGTTTTTCATCCCGGTATTTAAGTTGTCACGTACTTAACATAGATACTATATTCTCAATAACAGACTTTACATACGAGTATGAACTTTGTGATTCTTAGCTATATACGTTAGACAACTAGACATTATCATAGGCCAGGCTGTACAGTGGTTGTATGTTGTCTTTTAATCTTAAAGTGTTTCAGAGGTGTTTCATAAGTGTTTCTGTGTAAAAAAAAAAAAAAAAAAAAAAAAAAAAAAAAAAATTTCTTAAGGCGTTTCTTAAAATATATTCAGAGAGAATATATTACACGACCCCTAGCTAAGAAAATTTTTCATGTACTGTCTCTGGGCATAAATTTCTGAAAGTTCATGAACTCTGTTTCATGTCTGAAAGTTCATTTTCTCCCGAGGATGAAGTTAGTGAGCAGCCTCATTATCTCAGTCTTTACTGGGCAGGTACACATGCTTCGTGTTCCATAGTAGGCTGTGTGCCTCAGGAGACACTTTGGTGACTTTTTTCTGGTAAGTTTTTACCTCAGCGTAGAGCTTGTCTGGACATTTAGACTTTCAGGTAATAGTAAATCTAACTAGGTATGTACATGACAATGTTACTACTACTGATTATTTTGTACCTAAAATTAGGTTGCTCAAGAAGCTTAAGCATCCTTTCCCATTATCACATTTTTTTTCCAGAGGCAATCATCCCTCTTTAACTTTTTGATATTTATTTCTTAAATATTCTTTCTTTGCTCACTGTGTTGTCAAAAAAAAATGTTTGAAATGCTTTAACAACCAGAGTACTTAAATTAATAAAAACAAGTTAAATTTGTATATGAGCCCTTGCTGGCTTAGTGAATTATTGGAGCATTTCTAATACCTTTACTTTGTACCCTTTGCAGGGGTTTCCTCCAATTACAGTGATGACTACCCATACAGCTGGTCCATTCCACCCTTTCATCCTTCTGCTGAAAAGTATGAAAATGCTAAGGTAAGGATAATCTGTGGCACCATAATGAAATAAGGGTTTTCTGGATATAATGAAGTTCTTTGTGTCAAGCACCAGACTAAGTTCTCTGTTTTTCTTGAGATTATAACATAGTGCAGGGAAACCATTCATTACTGGTTTTAACAACAACAGTATTTGTATCAGCAATATGCTTTTCTTTGTTTAGCATCTGTCCCAAAGACCCTGCTGAGGCCACATTTTCTTGGCAAGTGTTTACTCTAACTCATCTTTCTCCACTGATTGTATGTTATAGATTGCTGGCATTTGCCCAGAAACTAATGAGTTGGTAGTAGCTTTTAGGTAGCTTTCTCCAAGAGCTTTTAGGTAGCTCTTGGAGTCAGAAGGAGCAGTAATGAGTGTGTACTCTAACCAAACTTTAACTTCTTGCTAGTAGGTCGGAGATCCTATTCATTATAGAAGTGTGTTTTCCTGTATGACTACTTTCCAACTTCTAGCCACCTTGAGAGAGGATTCTGCTTTTCCTTGCAAACAGAAGTTGCCAGTGTGTTCTTCAGTCCCTCTAGCTGTTTGCCTTAGACATTAAATTACATGGCACCTTTATCTTTCATTGTGAATTGTCTTATATCCCTTCCAAAGAGTTTGCTGTGTGTTCAAATGAGAGAATGAATTATTGTATGAGATGATTGCTCAGAAATTAGTCGTTTTTTAAGTTACAGAAGAGAGAATTACTTTTACAGAAATTAAGTTACTTGATTCTTTTTTTTAAAGACTTGTAGAGGAAAAGATGGACAACTTCATGCTAACTTGGTGTGCCCAGTGAATGTGACAGAAATGCCCAGTGGTACTTTGCCTGATATTCAAAGCACTGAAGAAGCTATACAATTACTGAGGGCCATGAAGACTAAGAAGCAGAAATTCTTCTTGGCTGTTGGTTACCACAAACCACACATCCCATTAAGGTACCCACAGGTAAGGAACACTGCACCTGTGGGGGAAGGAACTTAGATTACTTTTTCAAACCTGCTTCTAATTTTTTTCATTTAATTATTATTATCACTTCTGGAAAGCAAGCAGGAAGGCTTGATTCAGTGTGATTTTAGCAACCATTTGTGTTGCATTTAAAAATACTTAGAGAGTGGTGCCCAGTCAAACAAAAACAGACTACTTCTAGCATAACAGAGTGACTACTCTTGCATGGAGATGTTGTACAGCTTAATGGAGTATGACATAATGAGGCCTTAGCAAGATCTTGTTCTTTTACCATTAGTCAGTGAGAAAATTCCTACTGTTTTCAAAGGAAGCAGTCATAGATTTTTTTTTTTTTTTTTTAAATTTAAATGTGGCTTCTTAATATATAACTTTATAATTTACTACTGGTTTTAGGTACAGGTAACTCTTCATGCACGGCATTGTTTACTGACTTGGTGTTTTTCAGAAATTGTTTGGGGTTGACTAATGTAGCATTGCTATCTTTAACACTTAGGGGATGGGAAGATCTTTAAGGAATAAGAAAATTGAAGTGTCATGAAAGGAAAAATGATTACTACTTTATAACCCAAAAGTTTACCGTAGGCCTTAAAGTGAGGCTTTTTATGTGTTTGTATTCTAAAGGAATTTCTCAAACTGTACCCTTTGGAAAACATCACATTAGCCCCTGATCCCTGGGTGCCCGAGAGGCTACCTTCTGTGGCATACAACCCATGGATGGATATCAGACAGAGGGACGATGTGAAGGCATTAAATGTTAGTTTCCCTTATGGACCACTTCCAGAGGATTTCCAGGTAAGCAGTCAGTACAGTGCACTGAAGTCAAACTGCCCTAAATTATTGAAATGCAAGGGAATAGTTTGCTGCTTTGGGATGTTCTGGGATACTTGACACCTGATAGTTTGAAAAAGTCTCAATTCCCCACCCTTTAAGCTGTTGCATGAAGGTAACATGGAACTTCATAGGTAAACATCTGTAACTGGATTTTGTAGGCAGTCACACTAGCAAAAAGGAGGCAGAGTTGAGCCTTCAACTAATGATAATGTGTGTATTCTTGGTTATTTCTGCTTTTCATCATTGCTACTGAGGGGTGTGTGACTGTGTAAGGGAGTGTGTGCATCAGCTACCAGCATTCTTTTCCTTAGCTACATCTGCTTCAAGCCACCATTTAGTTTATCTTATTTTTTGCAAGGTTGTGCTTGATTCCCAACTGTTTACGTGGCTGGATATATCCAGAGAGAAAAGGATTTGATCGATTTGCAGCATCTTCCTTGAAAGAACTTTTGAGAAATAGTTAGAATTTTCTAACCAACCTCCTCCTGGTTTAACTCTTCAGCTATAGGCTACAGCCACTTGAAAATAAAGCTTTACAAGAAAAAATCCTTCAGTACTTTTGTTTGCAGGAGGACCAGCAGGCACCCTTGTGACAAAAAGCTTTTATTTTTTTTCTTTTGGTCTGTCTTTGTTTGTTTGTTTGCTTTTGTTTTAATAACTTGCAGCGGCAGATTCGCCAGAGCTATTATGCAGCGGTTTCCTACCTGGATGTGCAAGTTGGCCTACTCTTGAATGCTCTAGATGATGCAGGGCTGTCAAACAGCACCATCGTAGTGTTTACTGCTGATCATGGTAAGCAATCAGCTCTTTCTCCAGCACAGTGTAAGTAACTTCTTAATGGTGCAGCTTAATGCTGGCATATTAATTACATGTGTGCTTTTTTAACTTACAACCAAAGCTCATGTATCTGGCTAGTCAGGCTCTAATTAATGGGTTCTGACATGGGCTTCCGTGGCTGTGCAGTTCTGTTTCCCTGCAGGCACCTCTCCCTAATCAGGTGGAGGGTTTGCTAGTGAGTGATGAGCCTGTCTGCCAGGAAACAGGGCTGAGCTTGCTGTATTCCCACCTCCCACCCCAAAGAGTGACTCCTGCTGTGGAGAGGGCTGCTCAGAGAGCTCCCCCATTGCAATTTGTGGCGAGCCATCTGGTACAGTGGGTGGCAGGCACTCTCATTAGCTGCTGCAGTGTGTGTTCTTGCACTTGTCTTTCCTGCTTGCAGAGCATCTAAACTGATAGCAGTATGGCTTCTCCCCTTGTAATTTGGGTCTTGCACATTCTGCATCTTGGTGGTCAAATTCCTGTTTGAATTATGGAACAAATACCTCAAGCATTTAACTGTTTGTTTCAATACTGTTATTCAATAAAATAGTCCTCAGTTGAGAGTAGTTAAGCTGGTGTAGAACAGTTTGCAATCATCTACAGCAGAGCCACTGATTTGTTCTTTAGAGAATCTTTCATTCAGTCACTTTGAAAATAGAAAAAAAAATAAACTAAAACTAGTTAAAATTACTGTATTCTGTATGATAGAATATAACCTGGGTTTAATGTGGCTTAATTAAATCAAAATGAAGTTACTTGTTTAGTTATTTGGGATGACTTCTGTCGGTGAGTAGGTGTACACAAGCCATTGGTGTGTTGTAGAGTAATAGAATTAATAATTTGGGTACTAAAATTACTCTAGATTTTGACTTGCAGCTAGGTCTTAGTTTTTTTTTTTTTTTTTTTAAATCTGCTGTTGTAGGCTGAATTGCACCTCTCTTCATTGTCTTGTTTAATTGTAAGCCATTGGTGCATCCACTACTATGGCTATCGAAGTGATCCCTTGGAAATCTAACTCAAAAGATTGGGCATTAACATAGCTTTTAGAGAGCAACTTTGTCTTCCTGCGAAGTGAAGCTGATAGTAAACCAGCCCTGGAAGGATGTCACATTGCTGTTTCCTCTGAGATGAAGAGGAGAGCTAAGATGTTCAGATCCTGCTTTTGCTTCCTCAGGGATAGCATCCTGATTTAGGTCTGGTACAGAGAGCAGCCTTCGTGCCAAGGGATGCTCAGTTGCAACATAACTGGAGAACTGGCAGCTGTGTAAAACTTGAAAGACTGTTCTGTGGAACTGATCTTGAGACTTCTGTGGGCATGGTGACACCCTGGTTCCTCTTTTATGCTGCTTTTATACTGACTTCCTGATTTTTATCTAGACTATGAGAAACAGGGAAAAGTGTAACTGTTCCCTTACTGTAGGGTAGCAGGTGGCAAGATTTAGGTGTTTGTTGAAACAGTTTTCACATTAGATATATATCTTACCATGTTTAAACATATATTGTTACTTAACAGTTAGTACAACCTTGATGACAGTCCAGTGGCCTCAGTAGCCAGCGTCAGTTTTGCTGTGAGAAAAAAATGACAGCTAAATTACAGTCTGTATCTACTCCAAATTATGCTCTCTATCATCCAGGATGGTCCCTGGGAGAACATGGTGAATGGGCAAAATACAGCAATTTTGATGTTGCTACGCGTGTGCCGCTGATGTTTTATGTACCAGGAATGACCTCTTCCTCTGCTAGCGAGGGAGAGAAAGTCTTCCCCTACCTTGACCCGTTTAGCTGTGTTTCAGACTTGGTACTTCAAGGTAAGTTTTCAGTACTTAATGTTTGCATTTGCAGTGGATAAAGAAGTGGTGACTTAATGATACTTCATACAAGCAACTCTGATTTGATTCCCAGCTAATGCAAGACAAATCTTGCTTCTGGAAGAGATTGCCTCTAAGACAGTTTTAAAGATTCATGATGTTTTATCAGTTGAAGGCTAATTCAGCTAATTAGATGATCTGCTAACATCCTTTCCAGCCATACATTTATGTCATTTAAACAAAGTGACTTCTCTTGCCTTAACATGAATGTCATCAGACTGGAGTTTTCTTAGGAACAAAACTGCGAGACTTTTTCTCTATTGTGGAAATTGTGCTCGAGCTCAGGGCAGAGCAGCTGTGCAGGAGTTTGATAATTTTTTTTTAAATGTCTAATTAGGAACAAAAAGAAATTCTCTTCTTTTTCTCTTGGGCTAGAGAGCTTCGTGCAAAAGCAGGATTTAGGATGCCTGTGTGTGGATGATCTTTACATCTTCACATCTATGCAGGGTAACATATGATGGCATTACTATCTAAGTCCAGGACTGCAAGAGCAGGAGGCATCATTGGTAAAATACATTTGTACTTCAGGCCAAAATAAAGGTTGCATCTAACTCATTCCATCAGGTCCTGGTTCAGTGTCATCGACTGCTTTTGTACTGATGAGGGACAAGGTGAAACACAAACTTTTGCTTTGGTTAGATCTGCTTTAGTGGAAACAGCTAGATGCCTGCATTAACACAGCAGGATATTTACTCTGTTTTTTAGGTGCCTAAAAGGATACTTGACCTACCTTTTATAATGGCTGTAGCAGTTTTTTCCACCAGTGATTAGTAAAAGTCTCTGTGCAGCATCTGTGCCTAAAATGGTGGCCTCAGAAACTGCTTCCAGGGAGGTAACCTTGCATTAAATGTAGACATTGGAATCTCCTTTGTCTTTCTCATGAGCTCTTTTTCAAAGGAATGAATATCAGTGCCTTGAAGAGTTTGCAGGTTTGAGAAATAGAAGTGACAAAATCTTATGTTAAAATATTATATAAATACATAGACTGGTGTTCCCAAAGCTAACTGCCACCCATTAGTTAAATAGCCTTGGCTTTTTTACCCCACAAATCCAATAAAAACACTTCCGATAAATCACCACCTTAATTAAAATGTTCTCGCAGTGTTTGAGACATCATATTCCTTAACCTGTATTTTGATGTTTCCTCTAGGGCAAAGCAAAAAAATGGTTGAGCTTGTGTCTCTTTTTTCAACTCTGGCTGAACTTGCTGGCCTGCAGGTTCCTCCTGTGTGCCCCAAGACTTCATTTTCTGTTGACCTATGCACTGAGGGGGCAAGCATTGTCCGGTACTTTAATTCCTCTGAAGAGAAGCTGCAGGAAGTAGAGAAGAATGGTTGTGATGACACTTACGGAGGTTGTGATGAAGAACCGTTTGCTTTCAGCCAGTATCCTCGACCTGCAGACACTCCTCAGTGGAATTCTGACAAACCAAAGCTAAAAGACATCCGAGTCATGGGGTATTCCATGCGTACAGGTGACTACAGATATACTGTGTGGGTTGGGTTTAATCCTAGCAACTTTAGTGCCAATTTTGAGGATGTCCATGCACGTGAGTTGTATATGGTGGAAAGTGATCCACACCAGGATTATAATATCTATAACAATACCTTACATGGTGGTCTTTTCAAAAAGATTCTAGGCTTCCTGAAGCACTAGGGTATTGTGCAAATTCTTGCCAGTAACCGTAACATTTTTTTTTTTCCCCCTCCATGAAACACTTTTGTTGTGCAGAAAACGCTTGGATTCATTAAAATGCTATTTATATCAGAACATTACTAGTGCTTTTGTCTTGTTACAGCCCTTATTTACACCTAGCTAGTCAAAATGAAGTTATTTCTGCAACTGTGTTTTCATGTGCTAGCATGCAACACTTCTGAAAAGGCTCTGCAGGACTATGCTGAAATATCTCCATGATCTTCTGTGTTGTAGTGACTGAAGAATTCCATTTTTGTTGGAGTTTGTGATATGAAAGGTGGCAAAAGAAAAACTTTTGTCTATGAAAGTTTGTTTGGAGAATGGGTGTAAAAAAGCAGATTTTACCTGCTTTGGATGCTTGGAGTTTGAGTGGTCTAAGAGACATTTGGTAATGATGAGGGGAAGAGGAGTTTTCTCTTTTCTGCCTTGGCCCTCACTACATCTGATCTCATGTTTCACTCAATTATTTTCAAAATAAAAACTGTAATTTGGAGATGTTTTCTGCTGTTGAGACAGAGGAGTGGATCTGAATGCGATTTTACAGGTGTCAAGCAAAAGCTTTAGTCACCAAAACAGTGACTGGCACTGCAGGGTTAAGGTAGCACCAGTATCTCCCCTCTTCAGGTTTGTAATGAGGATCAGCCCAGTGAGCCCTGGAAGGTGAAGCAGAGACAGAAGCACTTAACAGTGGTAGCCTGCTGGTGCCTAGTGACTGAGCTCAGCACATTTAGCCTTTCCACACTGGTCATGTCTAGTGACAGCAATGTGCATGTTTGCCTTTTCAGGTGTTGAGTAAGGTTTACCAGGCTAAATTTTGCATAGGTCTAGCTAAAAGCCTTTCATTTATTTTTTTTTTTATTATTTATTTATTTATTTTGATTGTGTGTGTGGTGCACTCTCATATGGCTAAATGAATCAAGGTTAATACATTTGGAAGCTTGCATCTCAAGCAAATGGTTTTGCTGAATATTATGCCTAAGAGCTATCTGTACCTCCCAGTCACAGCTGTGAAATAGACTGTGCTCTAGTGCAATGGCAGTAGCTTGTGCTCTGTTCTCTGAGTCTGCTGGATTTCTGCAGTTTCATCTTGGTGATCAAGACTTACAGAATTTTTTCATCTGTGCCTGGGTAGATAGGGGCATGTTTTGACAATGCCAACTCCCCCTGCCTTTCCCAATGAACTATTCCTCTGATTCTTGCAAAAGGAAAGCCAGCCATAACTTGTCTTCTGCAGATAAAGTGACCTCGATATTCGAGAGAAGCTACAGCTAGAGAATCCATGTGAAGATCTTATTTCTAATTAATGTATAAAAGTATAAATACCTAGCATGAATTTGTTTCTCTGTTAGAAGACAGCAGTGATTTAGTGACTTAAATGCAATTAGAAAAATGCATTTTTTATGACCTTGTCATTTTATTTTACACTGTCCAAGATACTGCTATGTTCTGCAACATTATTATTCCTGATGAGAATATACCTTTTTCACTTCTGCAGGTAGAGCTAGATTCTCAGCTGTTGAGAAATACTGCAGTTGCATGTAGCAGACTGAGGATAACGATAGCAATTTCACTCTGGTTGAAGATGTTCTTCATTCAGAATGGTGCCAGACAAAGATTTGAAGTCTGCAGCTGGAGCTAATTGTGTCTCAGAGTTCTTTCCTTCAAAGCAAAATCGAATATTGGGAAAATGATTTCCTTTTGAGTGAGTTGAAGCATTAAGGATTAATCTAAGTCTCTGGTATGCTAGGTCAATAACATAGTGTACACTAAAATTGTATTGTCAAATTAGTATCATCTCAGACTTGGCTACCTGAGCATTGCATTTTGTTCCTCTACTTGAATACCTTAACCAGACTATTTAAATAGGTCTTTTTGATCATATACAAGTGCTTAAAAACAAACCAAGAAAAACCTTTTACTTTAGTTTGTGGAGGAGAAGATTTACCCTTGCCTCAGAAATGCCGTGGTTCACCCTAACTCCAGCTAGCTTCACAGTGAACCAACTTTTAGCCCCTTTAAGCCCCCTCCCTGCTTTGAGAGCTGTGGTTGTTCCTTTTATGTATATTCCATTGCCCAGTGTGTCACGAGTTGTTGCTTATTTTCTGGAGACCGTGTATTCACAAGAGGCTGTATTGCTGTGCACGTGATGTGAGGCAGACTTTGAATTCTGTTTGACTCTGTGTGATTTCATGCTGTCCTGCTCTGACTGATGGGCAATGTTCCCCTTCTTTCCAGTTCTATAAACTAAATTAGAGACTTCAGGAGCTATGGGAGAAACTACAATTTGAATTAAAGCCTGGGTATTGTTATATGGGGAATTGTTAGATTCTTGTTCTGGGGAGATCACAGATCAGGATCTGTAAAAATACTTTGGGGGAGCTTAAAGTTGCAGCATGTAGATGGATTTTTGAAGAACAAATTTGTGTGAAAACATTCTTCTCTTACATCCCACCTCCCAAGCGTCCCATCACTTCAGGCAATTTAATTTTTCACGTGGAGATAAAAGTCCTGGTGCCAGGTGATGAGTATTATTTTATCCCTGAGCTATTCTTTTTATATTGAAAGGGAAGAGCTATCCTTGACCTTCCTTAATCAAAATCTGGTATGTTTTGGGGAGATGCGAAACAGAATAGTCTTTGACAGCCAGAAACAAGACTGGTATCCAAATGCTCAGAGCAAGGACGTTTTTTGCATAATTGCACAAGTCACTGAGCAGCACTGCAGTCCACCCAGAGCACACAGCGTTGCTCTGCCTGCTACTGTGTTGAAGTGTGATGTTTTTAAGGTCGTGGAGAGGTACAGTGGTGAACAAACTTTGCTGTCGCAAGTGCTAGGTGTGTTGGAGTTTTATTATGAAGCCGGTCAAGAGAAATTCAAAAGCAGTGAACACAAGGAGGAGGCACCTCTCTGAAACCAAGCTAAGACACTACCTGTGTTGGTGAGCCCAGCTGCAGCTCTGCTAGACCAAGCAGCCTGACGGAAGAACAAAAGAACTTAATAAGAACAATAAAAATAAAGTGCTCTTGCAAACAGCTCCCCTCTCTAGAGGGATGGAGGATGCAAGCCAAGCATCAGGAAATAAATGAGATGCCAGTGCTGACCCTATTTCTCAGGATGGCACTGGAGCAGCTGGAAGAACAGCGTGGTGCTGCATCAGCAGGAATGTGTTACCTGCGCTGTGTGGATGGAGAGGCTCCACCGGGGAGCCGAGGCGCCACTGTAAGCACTTGGCACAAAACAGAGGCAATAAACAGGCCTCTGTTAATAAGCTAATGTGCAGGAGCGATTAAGCAATGGAATTAGAGTTTGGGTCCCCAACCAGCCATATATCCATCAATCACAGCTCGTGATGTGGTTTCTAGTGCCTAGATGTGCAAAATCCTAAAAACAATGTCATACTTAAGTAAAAGGTAAAGCTGTGCTGCATACAGAGCAACAGTAACAGAAATCTTTGCAAGGTGGAGGTGGCTGTTTTGTGATAGTCCGCTTCAATGCGTGTATTTTTGCAGAGCGGGGATCTGGGTCTAATTTTTGGGCCTGCTGTGCACACTGGAGTGCCCGGAAATGCTGTCACTGCACACTGTGCTGCGCAGCAGGTGGTTGGGCTCCCTCCTCTGGCCTGTGCCCGGTGGCTGTTGATGGGAATGGGGACATTTGGAATTAACAGCTCTGGGCACTGTGGAGGTTTGTGCTGAGCAGTGGGGTGGGCAAAGGCAGCTTCCAGCCTGGTGCTGTTCGGACACTCCCTGATGAATCACAGCTTCGTGCTGGACACTGGCAGGCACCTCTCCATCCCTAGTGTTTCTGTGTGTTTTCTGTGACAAGGAGCAGATTGCTATGGGTGGAATAGCCACAGTGTGCTATTGCAGGACGTTGCTGTTGGCTCATGCTTTGGGTCAAGATATGTTGGGGAGGTGCCTAATGAGCACGACTAAGATGCTAAGTTAAATACGGAATTCTTTTCTTTCGAAGATTACTTAACGTTCAAAGGTGAAATTCCCCGTAAAGAATGAAATTACCCTTTTGGTAACTAGGTTTTCCAGTACTTAAGTTTGCTACACTATCGACCTTCTTGATGTTCATCTCAGAAACTCCCAGCCAAGTTAAGATGGCCCCGAGTCAAAACATTTTATGCCTCTGTGTTTATCTGCCATCCTTGCTAATGAAAATCATCTTCTCAGATGTACATGGTCTACATTTTTATCCAACAGGCTGTGATGAACTGTAGAAAATGAATTATTACGGAGCATTGAGTAAACAAGAGCAACAAAGTTTGTGGTATTCTGGTAGGCGCTGCTGGACGTGGAGTGGGGATAACAGTCAGACTGAAGCAGCAGAGGGGAAAGGAAGAGTAAGACATAACAGTCAAATCACATATAAAGTCGCCATCTGAAAGGTTAGGATCCATCAAGAAAGTAGAATAGTAGTGTAAAGAGAGCAGGAATGGAAAAAGCAGGTAATTTTTATCTATGGTTTTAGACACCAAAATCAATAGACAATCAGATCTTCCTGCTTCTGCTCTGATTTATTTCTCTATTTTGGGTATAGTATCTGCAAACTTTGTATACATGTCATGACTGACTGCAAAACTTCTCTGAATTCGGGTCTGAAGCACTTTGAAAACATACCTGTGAACTATTTGTGTAGCAGTTTGTCTTAGATGTGCTCAATTTGGCATTACCCGTGTCCTTAAAGTCTTGGGTCTTTTCTCTTGGTTGCACCAGGATGCAAAAGTTATGCTCTAGCCTGTTATACCTTATGTAGGGAGGACTCAGTTTGCACCTGAGTTGCAAGAGCATGAAGAGCAATTAGCTGTACTCTAGATACTCCTAATTGCTTGAAGACCCCCTCCCTGGCCAGCCTGTGCTGAATTCACTTTGAGGTTGTGTTGAGCTGGAAGAACAGTTGAAATTTAGCTGCAAATCTTATCATAAAGCCATATTTTTGCATCTTCTGTACTAACTATTAAGTTGCCTAAATATCATCAGACTGCAGCTCATTCTCAGCAAAATGTTTGGTTAAATCAAATTCTGTGTAGGGGCATCATCGTCATTCATTTTTTCTTACTGAAAAGTTATGCTTTGATAAGATCATGGACCCTTATTTAATATTATCATTTCATTTTCTATTGTATTACATGATTTTGACATATTCTAATAGGATTTTGTAACAAGCGATAAAGCAATTACTTTGTCAAAATAATGAAGTCAAGGCAAAACGTTTTGATCTTACAGCAGGAAAGCATTCAAATTTGTCGAAATGAGGCATTTCACTAATGTCAATTCAAATTTCTCAAATAGAATTTTCTGTAATTTTCTCAAAGGAGAACTTCAAAATTTTGGCTAAAAGGAAGCGAGGGGAAAATCCCAAACCATGCAGCTTACCATCATATTAAAATTTTTACATCCATGAGTAGTAGTGTTCTTGAGTTGAATTTAGGCCCGCTGTGTTTTCAGTGCTCTAGAAACAGAGATCTGTGCCTCGTCTCGCACTAAACAAGCGGAGAGTGGCAGTCAGGGAAGATTAGTCCCATTTTACAGAGAGGGGACTCCAGCCTAGAGAGCTGAAATGCTTTTACTCAAGGTCAGCCAAGAGCCATGTACAGATGAGGATCTAAAAGGACACCCACTCCTTATCAGGTGCTTTTAACCCAAGGCTATCTTTGTTTTCCCGAAGCTTCGTGCATGTGCTCTGCAGATAACGAGAGGTAACCCAAGCAGAGATGCTGCTGCAACGAGCTGGTGCCCAACTGGAAAAGACAAGCACTCATTCCCTGGAAACAGGGCAGCAAGTTTTGCTTCCCTCTCCCACTGCTCCCCCAGCGTCGCACCTGCCTGCAGAGCTGCAGGCAATTTGAAGCAGGATTCTCACAACAAATTACCTAACAAAAGGGCAAGTATTCATCACACGTCTGGAAAAAGTTTGTTTTGATCTCTGTGTCCGCTGTTCAGCTTTAAAGAAGACAACCTCTTCTCAACTATTTTCCTGGTAATAGAATTATACTCTGATTCCTAGAAGACAAAATTTGGCAGATATGAAATGTATAATATTTATCCTTGATTGAACCCGCACACTGTCCTAATACTTCCCACACATTTTCCTGTTTTCCAAGCAAGTTTGATATTGTGCTGAAGGAAATTACGCGCTCTATTCAAGCCCACTCACATATTTCACTGCAAGAAGGATACTTAGGAGCTCTCATTACATGCAGCTGTGGGATACTCATCTTTTCTCCTTTATCTGCTTTGCTGGAAAATTTGAATACCTTGTTTTACTAAATAAAATCATGGTCAGAGATGTTATAAACAAATAGATAGGCTGATTGAACTTGATAGCATAATCATTTTTTTGTCATCAGCTTGAGTTTTGCTTTGCTGAAATAAGATTAGTGCAGATTAAAGCTATTTATTTTGGAGGTGTAGCACTCTGGACAAAGCAAGCTATGGTAGGTTTGCTTTTGTCTTCATATTTAAAAAAAATACTAAACCTCATCTTTTTTGAGGGTGCTTTGTTTCTGCGAATGTTATTCTTGACTGTGTTTATTCTTTTCCAAGTTATCATGCAGTGGAAACAGTTGGAGTATTGGATACCTGCTCCACATTGCTCTGTGAAAGCCATGCTTTTGCTGCTACTTTAGACCCATGTGATGGAGACGAGAATTTTTGTCTTTGCGTTTGTAAGTAATGATTTGTCTAAGAATTCTTTTAATAGTCATGTTGCAATAGAAATAAGTATGTGCTAGTATTTATTAACTTCATTAAATACAGATAAGCTCTGACCTAGCAAAGCACTTAAGCATGTGCTTAAGTGTGTTCCTGCTCAGTAATACACTTTAAATACGTAATTAGTGAAGCCACTTCAGTGCTTTGCTCAGCCATCACATGCAGTCTGTCACCAACAGTGCAGCGTGCTCATCTACCAACTGAAGAGACCCCCGTGCTCCTGATGCGCCAGCCTGCAGATCACTACTGCTCTGCATGTACCTACGAGGAGTGTTCCCTACTTTATGGATAGTGCAACTTCACGTGATTGCTTTGTGGGGAGTTTAGCTCTTCCTTTTGCTGGAATGCCGCTCTGGCCTGTTGTTCTTTGGTTTAGCCTGAAATTGAGACCCTCTTTAATAGTAGAAGTAAAATTTTTAACAATGCTGAAGGAGTCATAAATTCACGTGTTGTAAACTGAGTGTTTACTTGGTGGCAAACAGTGTTACCAAGAGTTCTGCTGGGAGAAATATCTTGGCTCACCATATTTTGAAGTCAGTTATTCACTTAAGGACCCCAGTGTTCTTGGACTCTAGGTGCATGGAAATATTTGGATTTCTGTACTCAGGCTTTTATAAGGCTTCTGCATCTCCCCTTTTTCTCCTACATATATTGGTTTGACGTAGTAGCCAGATCTGAATTTCTTATGCTGTTTCTCCTATGCTTGAATACAGATAAATTTTATTTCACTTAAGAGATTTAACTAAGTCCCAGCCATAAAACTAAAAACTATGAAACAAAGCCACATGATGTTACCATATTAAATCTCAGACACAAACTGAATATAGAACTTCCATTTGATGTACAAACAGTATCCCTGATTTGAGCAGTGGCTTTGGTTTATGGCTACAGCTGAAAGGAGGCAAATGCCTTCAGCTTCTCCCTGCTTTGTTAGGATGCTGTATCCACTTTGGGATGCTGTGAACATGGCAGAGGCTCTGCCCTGTAATTCCGGAGCTCCTCGACTAGAGGTCACTAACACATCAAAGAACATGCGAGATGGCAAGTCATAAACTGAGGAGTGTTAGCTACAATTAGGCATTTTATTTTGCATTTGAAGTGCAGCCTTTTGATATAGTTAATCGCTATCAGATGTAACTCACTGAGATATGTGACCCAGGGTAGTGGAATGCTACCTGCCTTTTTCTTTTTTTTTTCTTTTTTTCTTTTTTTTTTGTCATTACTAATGTGTTGAAAGGAGCACTTGCAAATTTTAAACAAGAGAAGATGGCACCCTTTTGGTGTAATTTGTTCTTGTGTAGTAATAGGTCAAGCATTTTCGTCCAATATATAGTTTTAAAGATACTGACTTTCAGAATTTTTTGCTACTAAATCTATGTATATAATCTTTTTGGGTATATTAGTGTTTTCTTCACACAGTGATGGCTACTCTGCTTGGAAGAAAAGATCTGTATATGAAATAGGTATCAAAAAACAGGTAGTTTTACAAATAGGCTCAAATGCCTGTTTGTCATGTTCTTACATCTTCATAGAGTATGTAGTAGATCAGTTGCTCTTGAATAAAGAGCAGCTTTAGAAATACTGAAAAATAAGAGGTTGTTTTTCCAATTTACTTCTAAAATAATCCTTATTGTTTCTTTAAACATTCCATTCATAATCTTTTTTTTTTTTTTTTTTTTTTTTTTTTTTTTTTTTTGTTTCTGAACTGCTCCATGCTCACTGATAGAGGAATTGGTCATCTGGACAATTAGAAAACAATTTATGGGGCAGCGCTTTCTGCTCCAGACGCATTACTTTAAATGATGTCTTAAATTGTGCTGTTATTTTAGTAGCAAGTTGTTCAAATATATGCTCTGAATCATCCCTCCATAGAAGCAAGCACAAAGGATTCTGTTTGCATTCTTCAAGTGTGTCCTATTCTGAAAATACTCATTTCCTTTATCATGACTAATGCTGTTACTGAGTGGTTTTGCTGAGGCATTTAGTTCAGCTGTGTTCATGACCATGATTAGTGCATTTGTTCCCAGCTAAAATGCTGATTCTTATTTGAATGCTATACTCCTAAAAGTGATGCTCTAATCCTTTATCAAGGGAAAATTGCTACTTCCCAGCATTTTCTTATCTCAGCTTAAGTTCACTTCTGGTGCATGAAGAAATGCCGGACGAGATGTTTTGATGGTTCTAAATAGTAGGTCTATTCCCTTCCATCACACCAACTTTGTGCTTGCAGGCTATCTTTTGATTTATACTGTAAGCAGTGAGAGTAGAACCAGATCTGTTGCTTCTCAACTGTAAAGTATTTTTAATAACAGAGAATTGTAATGAATGGTGTGATTCTAATAACTAACACCAGGATGACAGGTCCATCCTTTCTCAATATAACAGCGACCAAGAGTGACAGGCCTGCTGTCTGCTCAGAACTGCAGGACTTGGCCAAGTTCACTGGATTCCGAAAATTTGAACCTCAAATGAGAGGGTAAAGATGCTTACGCTATCTGAAACAGCTTTTGCAGGAGGATGGCTCAAAATGGAGCCAGAGACTTAATCTCAGTGGAATTTTGCACTTGGTCTCTGAGTCACTTTTTGCTTTAAATTTTAGGAGAACCCCGAGAAAGAATACAGTGAAGTCTCTCTGATAGCTTGAGTTTTCTTGGCAGGCAAGTCAGTTACTATCTCTACAGACAGATTTTTAGGAAACCCTTTTTATGGGGGAATGGAAAATCATGTTTGCGTTTAAAAAACTTACCCTGTAATTTGAGTTGAAAATTTAGCAGTATAAAACCAGGTCATTAAGGCTGCAGACACAGGAGACTTCTTTTTTGTTTTTTTTTTTTTTGGTGTGTGGGAGCAGCAAAACATGTTAGTCTAAAACTGACTGGTCTTAAGAGAGGATTATGCCTTGGAAATACTACAGGATGGACAAAGAAAATGCATTTGGGGATTGTTATTTACCTTGTAAGGAAGTTTTTTGCAGCAGCATTACATTTGGAACTGTGATCAGGCTGAGAACTGGTGTCCTTTTAAAAGAAATTTTTTTTTTCTTCATCTTGTCTGACTAACCTTCAAAATTCAGAACTGATACTCTTGTGGCCAGCTTGGACTCAATTTCTTCATGATTAGTATGTCAAAACACTGACCCATTTGGTGTGATACCAGCATCTCCCTTTTTAGCACCAGCAAGGCAAAAAAGATGTTTGTAGACAGCAGTCAGTGAGTGGAGGTGGGAAAGGGAAGGACAGCTGCCCGGTGCAGTCGTCTCTTCAGCTCTGGCGTCTCCGTTTCTTGTGCAAGCGCGTTGGCAAAGCACTCTCTCCAGCCTGCCAGCTCCAGAAGCGCGTGGTGACAGGCCGTCATCGTCTGTTATCCCTTGTCACTCACTCAGCTTTAAAATGGGAGCGTGAGCTTCTGGGGAGGAAACAAGGACTTTCATGCATTTGATCACAGAAAGGATGGGGAAAAGGAAATGCAATGGGAATTTCTGTTTTACCATTTTCCTGAAGGAAATCAAGCTTGGTGTTGACAGCATCAAAGCCACTGGCATTAGCAGGAGATTCGCCTTGAATGGTTCCTCTCAAATGGCAAAGGTAGATACCAAGGTAAGAAGTGCCATGTTTTTCTTAACTAGAAAATATTCTGTATCTCAAATCACCAGTTCTCAGCTGGGTCTAGAGGCTCTGTTGGAAAAGGGCTCAGTTGTGCTAGACGCTGCACAAGCCATGGGAATGGGGAGGTTTTGCACTCCGGCTGCACTGGGTGTCAGTAGCAGGGATGGTCGCACTTCTGCACTGCCTTTCACGACTGACTGACTCTGCCCTTGCCCTTCTGTCAGTGCTCGTCTGGTTCTCTGGGAGCTGAACCTAACAGAAAACTTGTCATTTCTTTCTGCTGATTTAGCCTACCAAGAAGTTAGAGGAGTGCCAGAGCTTGGGACTTGAGAGACAACTCCTGCCTTGCAGACCCTTCAAGAGCATGGCAGATGCAAGTAGTTAAATTACCAACCCTTTTCCAAGTCCTGTACTCAAACCTTTCAAGTGTTGTTGCAGGTAGTGTAGTAGCTGGGTGGAGGCAGCACCCTAATTAAGGGATGTGCATTAGTGTTGCTCACAAGTCTTGACTGACACCCCAGGTTGATGTGCACCAGGCTGGAAGAGGTGAGCTCACACCAAGAATAGTCATTTACTGAGTAATAAAATCAGCGGAGTCTGATGCTTTCACTTTCAAAGAGGGCAGGCTCTAGATCCTAAACCACTGACATTCTAGCGAGAAAAGACCATTTAAATCTTGCTTGAGCATCATATTGGTGTCTTTTGGTTGGTTAATGATTGAACAGACTTTGTGTTTAAAAAAAATAGTAATAGCACTGTGATACTGCTTTTTCCTATCTTCTGTTACAGATTAATATTTGTACAGTGTTTTTAATGGTATGGATATGGATCTATAGTCTAAACAGATACAAGGTGTTAAATTCTACAGGAGTAACTAGCAAATAATACATTTATTTTACAGCGAATGGGTTTTTTCAGCTCAAGGTGTAATCATTGGATGTACCACAGTTGGCTTGAAAGGGGCTGGAATTTAGTGGATTTCCTTCCCTCTTTCCCAAAACTCTCCAAATGGCTTTATAGGGTCTGTTGCCTTGGACCACAGAAAGGACGTTTTAGCTGGTGGTACCCTTGCACAAAATGTCCAGGTTTAGTCACCTTGTTGTCTTTATCTCTATAGAGTTATTTTGTTATTGTTTATAGCTTGCAAAATTGGGCTCCCTGCCAATGAGAAAGCAAAAAGGAAAACTCTCCTTGTGACAATTTTCATACATCTGGTACTGTTATAAATATTTTATACTATTAATAATAAATAACAATTTTATAGAAATAGTTTCCTTTCCTGGGTTATGATAGGACAGCTGTCTAGTTTGTAATTTTATAATTTGTCCTACAGGCTATTTTGTGTTAATGGCATATTGACTTCAATAGGGAATTCTACTTAAAACCTGATGGCACAATAGATAACCTCATATTTTTGGCTGAAGGCTGGTGTAGTCATTTATATTTCCAGTGCTAGTCTCTAGGTACCTCTTTGGAGAGACTGGGGAGGAAGAAGTTGGTGAGCTTTCCAGGTGTTTCCTGCAAGTGAAAGATGAACGTGCTAGAAACAATTATGTTGAATTATGGTGTGAGATGGTTAGAAAATTACCTGTCCCTTCTCGACAAATTCTGTTTTACTTTCTTCAGAATCATTTGGGATTTTGCTGTTAGGAATCAGACCACAATTTAGGTGAATATGACGGAGCTTGTGACAGCACTTCAAAGCTTTATCTAGAAGGAGGCCCTGTCACATGAGTGTTGCAGAAGTACCAAGGATCTGCTTCTCATTGTTTTGACCTGTGTGGAGAAACATCTCTAAACTTTACCATTAATCTGTGCATTTTAGTAGGGCTTCTTGTGGCCCAGGAATTGCTTTCACTATCCGAAGGATACTCTGGTTAAACAACAGCCCCTGCCCTGAAGAACGTCCAGGAACACGCAGAGATCAGGATGGAGAACAAAGAGCAAGCAACAATCCTCTGTTTTACTGCAAACTAACTGAGTGCAGGTTCTGAGTTGCACTCACTGAAAGTTAGCGTATTCAGCGATGTATTAGTGTACAAAGAGGAGTCACCAATGGACTTTAGGCTTCTAAGCACCTTTCTTTTTGTTTTGTCAGATGTTTCCGTCCCTTCATAACGCCTGACGTTACTTAGCAGGGTCCTCCAGCTCACAGGGGCTAAGCGGTTGGCTAGCAGGTGAATCGGACAGCTCGGAAGCAGTGTCTGGAACAGTTCCCCTCACAAAAATTTTGACTGGCAGGTTGAGTTTAATGCTTCTAACATTAATAGCAAATGCTGGAACCCACTGACTAGTTCTTAGATATTTCACAACCAGGTGCCAGCATCCAGTATGCAAAGTCTTACCCCCTCAAGGCTATTTTGGCCCATTTTTTCACTCTTTCAAATAAGCTTGCCTCTCATAAATCTGTTGCTCATTTAAAGCAAACTTTCTGCTTGCATCAGAAATTACTTCCAGCATTAGATATGAAATATTCTGCAATATGTTATAAAATGAGGTCTGGATTCACTGCTTAAATAAAGAAAACTAGTTTGCTTCAAACGGATCATTTATTGCTACCTTCATGCTGTATATTTATTGTGAGGATATTGTCACATTTCTTTCAGTTTTGAAAATGTTAAGTTGGATTTTCTCTTTCAGGTTGCCATCTGGTGTATTGCGAACAGTCTCAGAGAGTAAGAGGCCATCTGTTAATACTTTTTCAGGAAGCTTTTTATAGAGCAGTGAAGTGGCAAATCTCAAAAACACGTTGTAATGACTTACAAGATCTCGGGTGTGTGTGCAAGGAGAGGCTGATGGTTTATTCCTATCAACAATATACTTATCAGGTTAGGAAGGAAGGAAAGGAAGAGAAGAAAGAACTTGCACACAAAAGGACATGCATTTTAATGCTGTTGCATATATTACTTTTTCTATTTTTACATAAAATGATAGTTTCCGAAGCTCTGATTCTGTTTATACTCATGTTCTTAAGCGAGACTGATTACCTTTTGGAGAAACTGTTTCCTCTTCAACCGTTAATAAGAATCAATTGATCAAGAATTTTACCTAATAACACTAAAAAGCAAAGTAACTTACATTACTGTAGCTTGTGATTTGTCATCTCTACTGGCTAGTATGCATAACAGGCTGATATATCTGTCTGTTGCAACGTGATTGTCAGACAGGGAGTCCTCTAGTTGTGACCATCTGCCTTTTGGCCGCCTCAGGTTCAATATCTGCTGTAAACCTAGAGCAGAAAATTCCAGATACAGCTCCCCAAGTATCTTTGGATCTTAGACTCGATTTGAAACGCTCGCTTGGTTAGTGGTAGCAGTAGAAGGCAGGACTGATAAAAGTGTTGCTTGATCAACATAGAAGTATTCTGACCAAAGGGCAGCAAAAAGATTGGGAAGGAGCTAGATGAGAGAGGGGCCAATTAAGTGTCTGTGCTGGAGCTCGGTACGGAGAGCTGCAGGATGAGCTTTCCCAATGCCGGGTCTCTGCATATCTGATGCATCACTGCCTCTGGGTTCTCTGCCTGGGATATATTGTGCATTGGAAGGAAGCAAGAAAGTTCTTAGCAAGAACTTCTTGAGAAAGTTCTTAGCATCTTCTGGAAGATGATGGCTAAAAAATAATACCCAAACAAGCAAACAAACAGCAATCATGCTGATAATGAATGTCATCATTTTACAGTAGGACAAACTGAAGATGTGGAGAGGTGACTTTTGTGATGCTTCCCATCAGCTCTCTGGTATAAGAATAGGAATGCCTTTCTATTGTCTATATGTGCTGAGCCACGTTTTTTCCCCACTTTAATTGATTTTCCTCTGATTCTGTGATAGCAGGAGCACCTAGATCTATGTTGTGTGCCTGTCATGAGTAGTTCTGAGGTTTCTCACAGTTCTCTTCTGGCCTCTGTGAGAAAAAACTAGAGGAAGCACTTGGCAGCTTTCAGGCTCAGGAGTGTTGAAAATATTCAGAGAGGCCTCGGACAGTGGCCCAGGAAGGAAGGGATGTTGGTTGTCTGGGCAGGTGACTGTAATTTTGCTACAACAGAACTATATGGTCACAGCTGTTTTGGGGGTGTTAACATACCTCCAGTGTGAATTCTTCTTTAGCTGGTGCGTTAACTAAAATGGTCCAGTCAAGTACAGATTTCTATATTTTATGCTATATTAATTTTCTCTCTTTTGTCTGTTGCAGCAATAGGATTTCATCCTAATATTTTGAAATTTCCCTTTATGGGACCAGTCCTGCTCCCAGAGCAGTAGAAAAATCTTTCTTCAGTTGTTCTGAATTTGATAGTGGAACATCAGAATACTATCCAGGTTCCATGGGCAATAAATGTCTGTGCTGCTGTGCATCAAGGTCATGTAAACCTTTAGTTGAGGGCTGTTCAGACAGCGTCGTGCTTAAATATTATCATCATTTAAACAAAACCAGGCAGCTTTAAAAGTAAAGGCAGCATGAATATCACCATAAAATTAAACTCACTAGCCAGCGGTGGGAGAATCTAAAGCCTATGTGTTGCAAGGGTTTTTAGAAACAATACAGATTGTTTTTCAGTGCTAACAACCCCTAGAAACAAAATTAAAATTGCACACATCTGTGCTCAGTATAATGGGATTCAGCTCTGTGTAACGGTATCCAGCAGTGGCCAGAGTCTCTTCTAAAAGTTTTATTAAAAAAAAAAAAAAGACTTTTCCCAAATTATATTCAGAGTTGATTTTTTTTTTTTTAATTGAGAGGAAAATCATCTTTTTCATTTTTTATGCCCTTTTGCTATATTTTTAATGAAAAATTAAGGAAAAGCATGAATGGTAGAAAGTGGGAAGAGGCTGCATATTTGTTCAAAAAAGTGCAATATCTTTTTTTGTGACAAGTAAGTTTTTCCATCTAATAGTCATTTTGCTGGATAATCTTTACTTAACCAAAGGTTAGAAACAAAAAGTTGTAATTTTATTATTGTACCAAGATTACTAGAATCCCGCTACTGAATTGAATCTAGTAAGGAGTTGACAGAAATAAGTTCTGTTGTCTCTATTCTTTCCCCTCAAGACAAGCTTAGGAAATCTTGACTGGCAACTGCTCTGCACTTTCATGTCCCACTTTCTTTGTTAAGCTTAGGTAAAACTGTTGGGCAATATTCTGAGGCATCAGTGAAGTTTGAGGTCCCTCACCTATTCCATGTCTGTTGTGTGAGGTTAGCATGTGGGCAAAAACCTAATGTCTGAAAAAGATCTTTCAGTGATGAGGACTTGCAGATATCTCTGAAAAATTACCTGCCAATGACTTCATGCTAGGAATTGGAACTTCTCTGACCACTTACAGGCTCCTGAGCACCTTTCAGATACCTTGGCCAATGGTAAAGAGTTCAGGCCAATGGTAAAGAGTCCAGATCACTGCAACTAAATGTGTCTTGCCTCTGAAATCTGTACTGACAGATTCATCTTGGCCGGGTTGATGTTCGTTGTGCTTTTGTTTGCAAACAAGAAAACACAGACCATTAAAATGACCAAGTTGCTTCCACCCACAGCAAGCAGCATTCTCCACTGCCTGACTACTGGAGACCGGATTGAATTCAGGGTGTGTGTGGTGCTGATTTTCAAGTCCTTTGGTAGGTCGAGTGCAACCTCTTCTCGTCAGAACTGAGACGGCACTGCCACATCTGTGAGCTACACCTCAGGGACACTGTTGTAACCTGGTGCCTAGGCCTCTCCAGGTCTTAGAAAGGTAATTTCCTCTGTTGTGGTTTATTTTACTGTGCTTCAGGTCTATTAGCCAGCATTGTGCTGATTTACTGGGGTAACGAAATATGAAAGATTGAATCTAGTCCTATCTAGGGTGAAGAGTCTGTAAATCTTGTGTGCTTGCCGAGACTAGGAATAATTTAAACACTGCTCACATTCTAGCCTCCGCAGTAAGGATGGGTATTTTGTTTTGAGGATTTTTTCCCTTATCTCAACTGCTGTTCTGTTTGGCTATCTGAAGCTTTTGCATGCCTCACAAACACCATCTGTTACAACCCAAGACACAAATACTGCGAGTGATTAGTAATATAAGCCAATGTTGCAGCTGTATGTGGTGTGGAAACCTGATAGAAGCAGAACTTCCTTTGTAAGCCTGACACGCTGAGTAGTGCGTTTGTGGTTTGTCGGAGCTTTTGCGTTCATCAATTAAAGATTAACTTTCTGCTGCTATGGGGACATGTTAAGATTAAAAAGGAAAAAAATGTCTATGAAGAAAATGAGTGGGTTCCATATCGGAAATATTATTGGAGTAAGTGAAGTACCTGGGAGAGAGGGAGGGAGTCCCTAGCAGGATGTGGCCCTTGGAAACATTCCCATAATACCTTGTTAGATTAATCTTTTCATATTTTAATATTCTTATCAATGCTCTTTCTAAAGTTATAAAATATTGAAATTACACATACTATGGGAACTATTCAACTATTCTAAATATTCCTGCTGTTATTCAATGAGCATTCCCAGCATACTCCAGCCTGTGTTCTAGAGCTCCAGTTTCCTTTCTTTGTTTTATCCTTCAGCACCAGCCTTGATTGTGGTAAGATGAAGAAATCAAGGAGGAACACCATGTGTGCTCATGTATGTGCATGCAAGATGATCAGGAACAGAGAGGAAAATGCACGTTTGCAGGGTAATTGCGTCACAGCAATCCAATTCAGCCCAGGAGATCGCAGTTCTGAAATGATGGGGTGAGTCCATTTTTAATGATGAATAAAAAGAACTGTCCAAATGAAGAAACATAACAGTCTTAATGCCCTAATCTTCCTAGATTAGGATGATGAGGACATGTATTTGGTCAAGGACAAGTGTGTTCCTGCTCCAGGAACCACTGAGGACTGTTCAGTGGCCCATCTTTTATGACAGGCTAGATGACAAATGAGGTGGCTGGACTTCTGTTAGTATCAAGTTCCTTGTGGGAGTTTGATAACTCTTGTCTAAACTGCAGCATATTTCAAAGCACTAAGCAGGCACACACTTATGTCCTCTTAGTTGCCCTTTACTGTGTATTATAAAGTGTAAGACAACAGGATTTTGAGTAGCTGTGATTTAAATGACTAAATTTACTCTAGATTAAATATTTGCCTTTCATGTTTGATTTCTCATTAACTGAAAATTTACAAAGTCAAGTACACAGTCCCATTCTTACTTGTAAACTTGCAGCTCTCTTTTAATGCCTAATAATAAGTTCTTCCCTTCTGGTTGTTTAATGTATCACTTGTGATTCCCTTTTGACAAATCTCTCAGCAGTTCACAAAACTCTTTGTTACAAGGAAATAAATATCCTGCTGACTCAATGGGAAAGAGATGCTTTTTGTCCTTTGAAAAATGTTGCAGCCCTTTAGATTGGTCACTGTTACTTATCTGAATAGTGCTATTAGAGAGAGGAAAAGGGCACTTTATTCGTCCAAAGAAAGCATTCAAGGGTACTGAAGTATGCAGGGCAAGGTTATCAAGGCTTTACTTTGAGAATGTCTGCTTTTGCTCTTGAAAGACCATCTTACATGTGATATTTGTCTGTGTTAAATGCATTGCCTGTATTATTGCAATAGATTTTCTTTTTTTAATTACAAAATGCTGAAGATGTTTTGCAGTTACATATTATAACTACATTAATCAGGTACATAAGGATCTGTGTATATAGCAGCTGATGCTTTTTCTTTTTTTTTTTGTCACTTACATAATGAACCTTCTGCCTGTACAGAATAAAATATTTATCTGTAATGCTGGAGACTGGAGGAGGGAAAAAACAGGCTTCCTGCAGTGAATAATTGTTATAATCTTATTGTCCTTTGCAAAGTTGTTAATTAAGGCCTTTACTAAGCAGACTGTGCTTACAAGAGTCCCACTGAAGTCAAGTTGCTGTACTCTCATGCATCTGTTCACTTTGCTGTTGTTAATACATTTAATACAAGTTCTCCAAGTTTCATTTTCAGAAGAATGGAATATTTGGGGAGTGTCTTATAATACACTTTCCCTGCCCTGACTCCTTATTTCTTCTATTAAGAAAGAAAAACAGAATTCTTCAAGGAAACTGGTCTCAGAGCAGAGAAACTAGTGTACAGAGCTTGAGTAGCTCCCACCATCAATATGACAGGCATCCAAGCCTTCCAGGGTTATGGTGCTGTTACTTTATTTGCAGATGCTCTCTAAAGTTTTTCTGCAAGGAGCAAATTATATGGATTATATATACCTTGCCTAAAAAAGTATAGCTTGTATTTTTTTTTTAGAATTACATTTCTATAGCAACTAGAAGGCCCAGTCAGAAGTTTTGACCATTTTGGTAAGCAAAATGAATAGCACAAGGAAGGAGTATGCCAGGGGAAGAGGTCTGAGCCAAAATTGACCTGTTATTGTTGAGATCCTTGTAGGCATTACAGGAAAGTTTTGCAGAACTGAATGAATTAAGTTTTGGGATGTTTCCTGTGTGAGGAGACAACATGGGAGGAAGGAAAGAAAGCAATAAAGTCCTAGTTTTCAAAGGTACAAAACGGAGAAATTCGGTGCCAGGGCCTGATGGTAGGAAAGAACTGACATCTTGGGAACAGATGAGAGGAAATGGGAAGTGTCAGTAAATCATACATGGCCTCAAAAGTTAAGGCAAACAACTCGTAAATAACCAAAAAGGGAGAACCCAAGGAGGAAGGAGAAAAACAGTGACACATGATCAAGGAGATGAGCTAAGGAAAAAGGTATTTGCAGAACCGTCTGGAAGAAATGACAGCAGAAGTTTATATTGGTGAGGCCGAAGGATATACCAGTTCCTGTGTCAAAAGGCAGGAAAAAGGGTTATACAGGCACAATTAGCAAAATGTACTAATGAAGACTCTGAAGGAGCGGTGTGAATTAACAGGTGGAAAGGCAAGAAGAGTCACTGTGCAGGATTCCTGAGGCAATAGAAACTGAATAGGCAGAAGAGCCAGAGGAGAATAAGAAGTGACATGAGGATGAGAAAGCTTCATGGGGAGGTGAAGGAACTAGCAGAGGCAAAGACATTTCTGCATCTGATGGAAAAGGAGGAGGAAAAAGGTAGAGCGGAATGTTAAAGCAAGGTCAAAGTTCAAAAGTGTAGTTCACCTTTTCTTGGAAGAAAGTTGGTGAAATCTAGTGTGGATAAAGAACAGGAGACAGAATAGATTATGGTTGTGTATTTATTTTAATCAGAGAAACTTTATTAGGAAAATTACAGATAATAGACTATTAATGCAAGAAGTTGCTTTGTCTTCACAATTCTGCTGGAGTTGCTTTCTTCAGTAAGTGAGCAGAAGTGGTAAAAATGACGGTCATCATATACGGAGGGATGGAAAGTTGTACATTGTTAGGGGAGAAAGGGAAAAGGAGGTAAGAGTTGAAGAGACCAAGGAGAATAAACTACTTGCTACATGGAAGAGACAGAAATGAAGATAGTAAGCAGAACTTGAGGCAAATAGACTTTCCAAGTGTAACAGGTATCCAGTGCAATTGAATTATGGAAAAGCTGCCTGAGATAATGGAGTGAAGTGAAGAAAGTGGGCAGAGCTAATAAGGATAGTTAGAAGACAGGACCTCTGCCAGAGTCAAGCCAGATCTGAGGATGGGAGGCCAGGCAGATAGGTAGTCAAGAACTCAGAGCACCAATATAAACGTTACGGTCATTGAGGTGAAACTGAAGGAGAGTCGAGAGTCAAAGCTGGGGATGAAGGTTCATGGGGAGAAGCTGGGTCTGTGTTTGGCAGCTGCAATAGTGAGCGGGCAAGATGGCAGGATTCACAGTTTACAGTATCAGCAGATACAGTATCTTCTGCTACTTAATTAGCTTAATTAGGTCAGTTATTTTAAGCTAGAACACATACTTCATAGCACTTTGCAGTATTTGCAAAAAAAAGGATTAGAGAAAAAAAAATCAACAAATATGTATAATTGAAAAGGAGCTCCCGATCACTGAGTGTGGCAGAGAGCTGTTCCGTGGTGTGTGTGTGTTGGTGACTGTGCTGGGATGAAGCAGGAGCAGCATGGCCGGGCTCGGTAATCCTGCCTGCTGGCAACTGCAGCGATCTTCCTGGCTGAGAAGGGCCCCGGGCCCGGCATGCCCCGTGTGCTGCCTCTGACGGAGACCAGAGACGCCTCGCGGGGGCTGTGAGGAAAGGGCAAGCTCGCGGCTTAAGGCTTCCCAGGCTGCTGACCCAGCCGCCAGCAATTTGTAACTGCCAGATTTTCTGAGCTAGTCAAGTCCTTTGATCCCTAATTTCTTCCGTCTTTAGTGAAATCACTTTTTTGAGAGGAAACCGTGCTTCTACCAGCAGAGGTTGCTGCTGTTCTCTTCACCTCCTTCTCTTTTCAAGCGAGCTAACCTGTCATGTCAAGCATTTAGCTGTAAGCAGTGGGAATTGTGAAGCTTTAATGTTTCCCAGACTGTAGTCTGCCACATTAACAAATCTTTCACTTTTCTGAAGATGATAGTGTCAATCATGGTGACAGGCTGAAAGACACCATTCATTGTTAATTAATTATTAGCTGTCAACTCAAAGACTTTGTTGAACTAAGAACATTCAGGCAGATTGTGGATTTTCTCTTTTTTAAACTTTATGTTTAAAGGACACTAAATACCCTTAATTATCAAAGTAAGTTGAAATCCTTTCATACCTCTTTCTTCTGCAGGTGACTGCTTCAGGTACAATATTAATTATAAATAGAATGAAAATGCTGTAGCCTTCTTAGTGCTGATTTATGTTTTCATAATGGATGAACTAAAAAGGAACAAGTTTCCTTTCTTTGCTTTGGTAACAGCCCATGATCTCTGGGCTGCCTTGAGTTCTGCTGTTTGTAGAAGAAAGGAAGTGAATGTGGAGAAGGCCTGAGGGCTGTTCAGCCTGGAGCACGGCCTGTGGTTTTATGTCTGACTGCCGCTCAGATCCATGCGTTTGAGCTGATGGGACCTTTTGGTTTCACTCTTGCTTCTGTTAGACTTTGACCAGGGGAATGAGGAGATAGGTTTCTAACTTGGGCTCCTCTAGATGGGAAAACTTCTATATGTGTTTTTCCTAAGTAATGATCTGATTTTTTTGGCAGTTCTAAGAATGCCCAGCTGTCATTGTAGAGCTTTCTGTTGCAAAAGCCTCACCCTTAAACCTGAAGATGCTGCTAATACAGACTTATTTCTTTAGCAGGGGGTCAATGGGCATTGCCCAAGCCAGGAAGGCAGGCTGTGTGCCTAAGTGCTTGCACAATGAGGCTCTAAGTTTAAAAACACTGGCCAATCTTTTCTGCATTTGGGCATGCTTGAACACAAAGGAATCCAAAAATACTCACCTACCTCACAGAAGTGCTCTGAGGCTTAATTAATGCATATGGGTAAAATGCTTTGAGATCCTCAGGTCATAATGATACTTAGCACTTTATATCTTCAAAGCCCCATACCCAATGCGAAGGAACTAATCCCAAACTAATTAGGCAAAAGGCACTATAAAAGTGCCAAGTGTTGTTATTTGCCTTAAAGTATTATTATTTAATCACAAATTGCCTCAAAGTGAAGTGTGACTGTATGAGATTAGAGACATCGTAATTAAGGCCTTGATTTAATATTTTAAAATTATTCAGCACACTTCAATACAGCACTTGAAATTTCTTTCATTCTTTCCCACATACCCGACACACATTTTAATTTTTGTAAACACTGTATCCTCATCACTTAATAGGCTTTCCCTCTCCTCTCAGTTGTGTGCCCTTAGGATGTTGCAGTGCTGAGGGAAGATAGTTTGCTGAACATGGATTTAGCCAAGTTGGAACATAGGAGGCTGAACGAGTGTGTGTGTGTGTGTGTGTGTGTGTGTGAATTAAATATGACAAGAAGGAAATGTGTAAATGAAGTCTTTCTTGCACGTGTGGTAGATGTATTTATGTATGTGCTGTGTGAATTCTGCAATGCAAAAACAGCTATGAAAGCATCTGTCACCTCACATTACTTATTCTGCCTTTGAGATACAACCTGCCACAGACCATCTTAAAGGCAACACTTCTCTGTGTGTCAGGGAGCAGCTGTTGCATTGATTTGGGAAGCACTGAATTTGGTAAATAGATGGAGTGAGATTCACCCCTCTGCCCAGGGGCCTGGCAGGAGGTTCAGGCACCACTTCTGTCCAACCTAAGGTTACATGCAAGGCTCAAATGACCATGAAGCCTGAATGCAGGAATAGATTTCATCCATAAGGAGCTGCAGAGGCTTTAGGGAAAATCCATCAGTGAGGCTGGAAGTGAGGACTGGATTTGTTTGCTCATCTTTCCAAAACAATGACATATACTTTTTTTTTCTGATGCAATTCACTAGAAGTTCATAGAGTTTTAAGGAATGGATGTAGTATGACCATACTGTGTCACTTCATCTTTACTGACCTCAGTGAAGATGATCCCCAAGCTTCCAGTGCTATGGGAAGAGATTATAAAATGAATGTCCAGTTAAAGTAAGTGTTTCTGGCAGGGAGGGCTGGTTAGCAGCGTTTCCCTGTAAATCATAACATATGTTTTATCTAGTGAATTTTCATAGGCTTTTGAAAACACGTTGCTTCTAGGGGACCGGACTCTTAGCTCCTTTTCAGAAATTTTATCCCTTCAATTTCCATCATTTGCTATTCCCTGAAATGTTGTAGATCCTGTTTTTTGGGGGAGAGATGCTCTATTCATCACTGGTCTCAGAAAAGATTTGAGACCGGGAATTTTTTGCAGAGCTCTTCATGCAGTTGGTCAGAGAGAATGCTTAGGTTGCACTCGTAAAGGTGGAGCTTAGCTGTGGACAAAAGAAAAAAAAAAGTGGATATTTGTGTCAGTTGATCTGAGGCATGCAAAACATTGAACACTTACATTCAATTCTGGAGCAATAAGAAATTGAGGACCATTTGTCATGCAACAGATTCACTTTGAAGATTCAAGGTTCTCTCCTTTATCTTCCTGTGTAAAAACAAAGAACTTTAGCTCCTCTAATAAAAAGCCTGTTTGCAGGAGACCTCATGTTCAGCTGTGAAATTGGAAGTGGCTTCCATGTCTTCACTCCACCTTGGGGCTTTTGTGCCTCAAAGCTGGAGACAGGTTAATCCCATGCCAACCCCAGGTTATCCCAGCCTATTCTTATAAGGTTTCTTTTACTGGACTACACAAGGGTCTTTTCCAGCCCAGGTGCATGACTCAAGCCTTCTGCAAAGGGCAGAAGAAAGGGCCTCCTGTAAAGGGCAGATACCAACTAACTTTTGCTTCTTCCTGGAATGTAAGAAAAAATACCCACCCTAACAAAAAAAAAAAAAAAAAAAGGCAATGTAGGAACAATCGTTTAAAATGAGTAACTGAGCCAGGAACTTGTGCTTAAATGAGTGTGGTTTTGTGGTGATCTCATTGCCAGCATGTATGTGAGTATGAGAACTTCAGAGAGCTTTTACTGGAGAACATTTATTCTCACACACTTAGAAAACTGAGTGCCCCAGACAGACTTGTTCATCCTGGAACGTCTAAACCTCTTGTTGAGTAGACTGACAGGAAGTATCTCCATTTGCTTGCTTTTGATGCTGAGGAAGGAAAAGGTGGTGAGACAGAGTATTGTGGTTTTTGCACTTGAGATCATATTTGGTTAAGCTTAACAGCTCCTTTTATCTTGTTAAAAAAAAAAAAGGCAAAGGCGCCTATATGAATTGTGTAGGAGAGAGCTGGGGCTAGTGAAAATCACAGGGGCTCTGCTGAAGGGATGTCAATTTTCACCAGCTCAGCACCTGACCTATATGCAGTTATACTGATAAAACCTGCCGAGGAGCCTGAAACATGGTCCTACCGCACCCAAACGCACCTTGGGGCAAGTGACACTAATGCCTTCCCGCTGCTCACACACCTGGGAAAAAGATGGGGTGAAATGAAGTGCTGACCTAAAAGACAAGAACCTCTGAGGAGATAGGCGCTATCAAAATGTCATCTAGATAAATAAGGACCCAAACTCCTAGTATCTTAAGTAGCTAGACTATTGATTAAAGAATCATGATAAATGAGTATAGGGCTGTGAATTAGATCGATACCATCAACCTTAAAAGTCAATCTCCTATACCAGCTTCAACAGAGACAGTAAAAAAAATGCACATAGGAGATTTACAAATCCTAAGGCCTATAGTGGCCTTGAGACTTTTATTTTTCCGTCCCCCCCCCCCTTTTTTTTTTTGACCATTGTATGAATTAACTTCAAAGAACTGGTAGATTCAAAGATCTGTGTGTTTGTGTCAGCAAATTCTTACAATAGCTCCTGAAGTTAAGTAAGACCACCAAAATCTGGACTTTCAGAGTAGCTAAAGATACCTTTAGGACGTCCTTATGCAACTTTTAGGGTCTAATCTTTCTGTGGCAATCAATATGTTAAAAATAAAGGTTAGCTGTGGTTGACCGGCCCTGAGTCTGTCAGGGTGAATTTGCAGTTGCAAAGAAAGAAGCTTAACTCCTTTCTTACTTGTAAAAGGCAACATGCTTCAGAAATTCTCCAAAAGAGGAGTCTTAAAGAAATAAAGAAATATGATTTGGTTTTAGGAAATCCAACCCCCTTGCTTATGTACTTTTCTAGGTGGGACTTGAGAAGCCTGCTGGACTTTTTTACTATGCTGGGTGTAGCAGAATGCAGGCGGTTGCTGGGCTGATACACAGCTTACGTCTCCTAGTGTGACTCTGCCTGAAGAGGGTTGCCATTATGGGGGTTGCTTCTCAGGTCATACTGGCCTTTTTGTGAAAGCTTGAGCAAGGCACATAGCCTATTTTTCCATCTCATTTGTTGCATGTATAAAGCAGGCATTATCTCTTATGTCCCTGCCTTTTTGCATGTTGGAGTGATTCATGATTTCCCATTTCTTATTACTCTTTATTTTCTGTTATTCTTACAACAGAATTGCTTCAGGGATTCTTAAAGTACCCTCCTTCCTGACTTAATCTCCACAGAACAAAGATGTAGTAACCACTCTTCAATGATACTTTTTGGCTGTAATGACTCTATAGATGTTCGTAAGAAATAGTTTTTGCTGTTTTCTTTTTGTGGGAGAAGTCCTAGGATATCCAATCCTTATTCCTACCAGTCATAATCATTGCCCTTTAACAACAGATAATTTCTAGGGCTATATAAGTATTTCATTGTGACTTTCATCAGTGTTTCTGCAATGAGATGGAACTCGATTAGTGCAGAAATTTCCCATAGTTTGTTGAAGGTATTTTTCACATGAGGCTGTTTTGGGGAAATTTCATGCTAAATAGGGGAGCATGAGTGTCTTTATTTTCATATGCATATAGTTACTGCCATGAGAATTTGTCTTATGGTGCCATCAAGATGGTTTCCCAGTACTAATGTGAGAGCTAAATAGATGCTGATGAACTATATATATGTATGTTGATTTTTGGAGCACTCTGTCATCTGATTTCTTATGATGAAATTAACCCCCTGTGCAGATATCTGGCTCTTGTGCATCACTTGAATCTTCTTTTGAGGTCTTAATTGTGATTGAAATGATATGTAGCTCTTCTGGTGGTTTACTTCACAGAAATGAATTTCTTGCAAACCAGGCAGCCACTCCAAAAGCAGAACCCCACTCTTCTCTAGGAGCGCATCCTCATCTTCACCTTCAGTGCACTGATGTCCCACCTAACAAGCTCTTTCTAAAAAAATAAAAATAAAAAAATAGTGGAGAAGAGTGGTCAGGAGGATTGCTTCTTGGGAATAAGCTGTCATTTACGATCATTAATAGAGAGCGATATGCTCAGCAAGTGTTAGTGTGCAGAAAAGAGAACTCCATCAGAAATGAAGTGTCTACTCAAGGGAGTTTCACTTCCCTTTGCTGTAAGGGTGACGGGTTCAGAAAGATAAGTGGTGCACTATGGCATCAAATTACTTTCAGTCATTTTTTTTGAAGGTGGAAAATTTTATTAAAAAAAGGAAAAAGTTAAGGAAATATAAGCAATGTTGAAAAGCTTTTACAAAATCAGGATTGTAGAAAACTAAAAAATAAAAAAATGAACTCAATTAGAAGTGCTAAATGAGGATCATAATGAGATATCCAAAGTCTTGCCAAGTGAATTTAATCACTTTCTGATCCCAACAGCCACACAATTCAACTCTTTCTTAGCATAATTAAGCAAGTGACAATGAGGATGCTATTCCAAGACATGGTAATGAGATGCTGTGGGGCCTGAATTCAGCTGGAGGGGATTTCCTATTAAATATTTATTGTATGTGCAGCTTCTTCAGTAGCTAGAAATATAGCAAAGGAAATTTAACCAAATAGAACCTCTTTCCTCTGAAATGAATCTGTGAAAAACTGAAGCACTGCGGTCACTTGGTTTTGGACTGACTATTATTTTTGGCCTGCGGGCTGCATTCAACATCAATAAAAATCATAGTTTATGTAGGAGGAAAATAAATTTGAGGAAGGAGGCTAGAATGTAGGAAAATAAAAATGGAAGGGGAATAAAGAGGAAATAGGAATGTGACAAACCAATTAGGGAGAGTACAAATGACGAAAGTCAACAGGAATTAACTAACGATGGGCTGTAGAGTGCTGAAGGACTAGAAAGTTTAAGGGGTAAAAGAAATCGTATAGGAAGGGAAATAATTGGATAACATATATGACCGTATGAACCAATGAACTAAAAAAATAATAAGACTTTTAAGTGCCGTGAAAGTTTAATTCTAGATCCAGGGGGAAATGAAGTATGCTTTCATTATGTTGCTTTAGATGCTTTACAGGGACTATGGAAGATATGGCCAGCCTATGTTTAAGTAAAACTGGAGAATAAAAGCTCTGTCAAAGCCCTAGGGGTTTATAATAATTTGCACATATGCATACATGCACCAAAGAGCGTTACTGTGGAATAGTGTTATTTAGGCTATGAAATCAAGCTGTGGCTGCCAGATTTATAGCTGTCCTTGCAACCTTAAGCTTGCCGCTTTGCAGGCCTAGCCTATTCCCTAAATAAGGCAGATGTCTAATAATAAACTATCAGAAAATACGTATTAGGTTAAAAAAAATTCTCAGGGGTACAGAACTAAAGTTGTACCAGTGATTCTAACTCTGGCATTTATTTTTTTTCTCACAACCTATATAACATTCTTTCAGCCTTCATTCTTAGTGCCTTTAATAAAGAAGGCAGAAACATCTGCCATGTCTAAATCCTAAACCAACACCATTACAGCAGAAGAGATTGTGTCTTCAGCTACAGACCAGCTGCTGGAGTCGGCAGCAAGAGACTCTTGCTGAATGGGGAAGGGTTTTTTAGGATCACCTCAGTGGTCAGCCGTTTTCTCATCATTTGCCCTGCAAGCAGGAATTCCTGATGCAGCACTGAGCAGGTTGTCCCTTCTAAGTAAAACAAGTCAATGGCTGAGAAGACATTTGAACACCAGTTCCTCTTGATGTTCTAGTCATCTTCTGTACCGCCTAATGAAAACTTGAATGATAGCTGTAGAAAAATAAAGGAAGGGAAGAGTGCATCCCTGCTTAGTCTGGGAGCACCTGAAATGAGGTTGGGTAGTGTTGCTAGTGGCTTCATTTTGAACACACCTACTGTATGGAGGAATGCACTGTTAATACATCTCTACCCTAAACTTGATCAGGTCCTGGGGCTAAACCTCCAGGCATAGGAGGCCATGGGTACAGGTGAATGGCTGCTATTCTGGGGAAGTAACCCTAACTTTCCTGCCTTGCCCTCCCTTGAGTGTCCTTAAATGCAAGCACTGCAGTGCGTGGCTTTGGACAAGGTGGGCTGGGTGTGCTACACACCCTGCTTATTTGCCCCACAGGTCGGAGGAGCATATGGCTAGCTGCGAAATGAATCACATCTAGGAAAGCTGCAGAGATTTGGCTGCTGTGCAGTAGCTGTAACCTTCCCCTCCCTTTCTTCCCTCATGCCCTGTCTCTTTTAGTTGATGAAGTCTTTGGGCTTTGTGACTGTCCTTCCCTAGGTATTTGAATGAGGTCTGTGGAGTACACCAGAATCCTGAGGAGAAACCACTGTGTAAATAATATCTCCTGTCATACTTGCTAAGTGGCACTCATAATTAAAGAAGTTTTTGTCAATAGAATCAAATTATCTTTATTATAAATCTTTTTTTTTTTTTTTTTTTTTTTTTTATAAAGTATGAGAAAAGCTGTGAGACAGGAGGTGCAATTAATTATCTCACTCGGATTAAAAGCTCTTTTAGTTGATATTTGATCTCTTATTACTTGATTTCCCGCAAAATTGCTGGTAACATGCAATCCCACTTAATAGCTCATTAGCACTCCAGTGTGGTATTTGTAAGGTGGTCAGGTTTGTGTATAATAAAGCAGTGGCTGGCTAGCAGTGAGTGACTTCAGCCATAATTAATTAATTAAATGTGTGTAAAACATGGTTCATTAGCAAGGTGTGTGACAATCTCTTGGTGTCCAGTGCTGTCCCTCTAATTGTGTAATGGGCGTGATGCTACTGCAGCGCTGCCTCATTAGTTTCCAGCTTCTGCTATTGTTGCTTAGGTAAAAGACTTTGGATTTCCTGGATTTGTTCCGCTGACCTGGTAGCATTGGAAGGAGTAGTTTACTGTAACCAATCGAACAACATTTCTTAGTGTTTTCACTTAAAACCCACACAATCAGAAATTATTACTATAGCTTAGCAGCAGTAGCAGAACATTTGCTTGGGAAGCTGAAAATCTCAGTTCAACTGTAGTTCAAGCAATAACTATTCTTTATACTCAATTATGCACTGTAACCCATTAGGGAAGTCTGTGGTTTCCTGATGTAGATTTTTTTTCCTTCCCTGTTACAACAAGATTGCAACTGACTACAAGTATATTAGAAATTGGTATAGTTGTACGATTATTCGACATGCAATTGAAGTTCAGCCTAAGCTATTTATCTGGTCTGTCCAGAGTTGGGACCAAGTATAGAACATTCAGATCTTAACTGAGGTTTGGATAAGGTGTGGGAAACACTGGTCTGTGTTTCTAATGGCGTTTGTAGACCAAAGCGGTTGGAAAGTCATCCTTCAAGTCTGAACTAGCACAGACCCTACTGGAAATGGCACTGGAGCACTGCAATATGCACAAAGTATTTTTATTTTTACTTGAAACATATCTAGCTACCAAGAAGCAAGAGAACTAGAGTAACTAACTGCAAGAGAAAAGATACTGAAAAGAGTATCTGGAAGCTTGAGAGCTGACTAATTCCAATCCCATTTTTTTGCCGTATGTTCCAACATGAACTGGTTGTTACAGGACAAATACAAATGTGCAAAGCTGCTCTTCCCACCCCTTTGCCTTGAACATCCCTCACACATCAGTAGTGTGTAGCCAATACCTTCAGTGCCATTAGTTCTCATTTCAGTGTTTTAAAGTCTTATCTTCCGAATTTGCTCTTTAGTGTGCTCCTTTGAGGAGGTAGACAGTGAAACTTGTTCTTTCTGAGTGGTTCTGCCTTTTTTTTTTTTTTTTTTAAGCACAGGAGGATTCTTTTAAAGAAGGATATATTATTCCCCCCTCCTCCAGCCTTCTGTCCCCCATTATTACAATTTTCAAAAATGTAGATGCTCCTAATACAGCAGAGACCGTTCCACAGCTCTGCCTTTAATGGAGTGAGCAGATTGCAGTAAGAATGCGGTGCTGCTCAGTAAATTTAATGACTTTATGAAGATAAATGTTTCCCTTCCAAAGCCCCTTCTTGTCAGAATACATTTAATACCGCCATTCCTTTGAGAACTAAATTCCTGTAGCACTTTGCAGCATATTAGCATGTTTTTCTCACCACATGAAATTGCACTTCAAGCAAGAAATAATAATGTTTCTGCATCCCCTTGTACATTTTTATTACTGCCAATGAATAGGAGTAAATTAACTATTATGGCTAACATTATTCACAGGGACAAATTCCTAACTCATTTTACAGAGAATAATAAATAACTGAATAAATAAGATGCCTTTAATTTCACATGTGAATTATCAAAGATTCCTCTGAGTAGGAGGAATGGAGGCCAGTTGACGTTACAAATGAAATGCAACTCTATAAGAAAAGTTAGATATGTATCTGCTCATCTTCATTTTCTTTTATTCTTCAAAAAATATAACAAATACACTTGTAATTACATGTGATTCACATGAAGACAGGTTTCTCTTGTCTGATTATTTGTTGCTATGTATGTTTATCCAAACACTAATCTGGCAGATGAGCCACATTTTGCTGTTAGTTGCTTGGATGCAACTAGGATTGATAGCAATTATCATATGGCTTACTTCATCCACAGACTTTAGAGTGATTTTTCTACATGGTGGGAATATCATTGTCCATTTTTTTTACAACAGGGGAAACTAAGGCTAGGGGTAATAAGTATCTTGCAGTAGGTTACTTGACATATTCGAGCCAAAGTTCCAGTATTTCGTGATATTTTAGGCTATACTAAAAATTACACTGGCCCACCTGATAAAATGGACCAAACAGTTTTTTTTTTCCCAAATGAAAAAAACACATCGTTGTTACACAGTTCAGAAAGGACCAGTCTTTATCTAAAGCATCTTAAAGAATAGCTAAAAAAAAGCTTATCAAAATCTGTATGTCTTTGTATTATTTACTAATAATAATAGTTTAGATGACAACAGAAAGTAGTCATTTTTTTTAAATGGAAAAGTGGGGACATTTGCCATTTATTTTTTCTCTTATGAAAAAATTCCATGAATAAGTTCCTGTTTCGTGTTGAAGAGTTTGAATCTGGAAATAAAATATTTCATTGAGCCCAAGAGACATATGACTAGGATAATTTACAACTCCTCATGAGCCCTTTAAAATTATATTTTAAGTCTATTTGCTTAATCTTGTCTGCCTGTCTTTCCCTCTGTGTTTGTGCATGTGTGCACACATGCATATATCATTTTTGACTTTACTCCAAGCCCTTGCTATATATATTTATTTAATAACATGATATAGGGATCCAGCAGTACCCCTAAAGGGTGAATTTTGCTTTAGGTGGTCAGTGTGTGCTCTTGCCTATGAGGGGAGGATCAGTTCTGGCCTTATCTACCACTAGCTTCCCTGACTAATCTATAAGGCCCAAGTGAAGAAATAAAGATGGCTAGTTGTGCTTATTGAGGTGAATAGAAGTCAGAACTTGTATGAATTATTTCGCAAGGCTGTGTGCTGGGCACTGGAGCAAGAAGCAAGTGTGTAGCACATAGCAAGATCCAGGCTCTACCTTTCTGACTGAAGGACTATATGTAAGAAGACTTCTTCTTTAGAGTGATTGCAGGATGGGTGGAATCTCCATGATTTATTATACTGCTCTATGGCGCTTTTGTCATAAATTTATACTTTGATTCCCATAAAGGTGGGCAAGGAGATATGTGTGTGCTGTCTGCTGTTATAACTAGAGCTATAAAATTTCATAAAATCCTTTTTGGATTTGGAATTTATTTCCCATTATTCAATGGAAAATCGCAGCAAAAGGATTAGTGCAGAATGTTTTGCTTGAAAGTTTCCAATCCTTTATTGGAAATACCCTCCCCCATTATTAACACGTTTTTATCATAGATAATTATTCTGTTGAGCTAGTATTTTGTTTCGTTGCTGAAAATAACTCCCCAGGTTTTCTGTCTTTTCAATACGGATGTTGTTCAGAGCGTCACACAGAGAACGAGCATCACTAATGCCTTTTCCATTCCTACCTTGGCAGGTTTACCGAATGAAGCTTTCTAACAATTTCCTATTGGTGTCAATGTCAGACTCTCCTCAGGAAGTTGTAGTCAGTCGCCCCTTTTAACAGCAGGTCGGGTTTGTGCCTCGCACAGGGCTTCGCTGTGCACAATGGCATCGAACAGCACCGAGCCCAGCGTTACCTTCCGTGCCCGCATCCCTAGGGGCTATAGGGCAGCCCCACTGCAGAGGGGCCTGTGCATGGAGGGGACCAGAGCCTCCTGCGCATCTCGCAGGTTGGGAACGCGGCCTGGAGCTCTGCAGCCGGGAGAGCCCCCGGGCCGGCGCTAGAGGGAGTCACGGTCACGCGCAAGGCCGGGCTGCACCGCTGCAATCAGGCCTTGGAATATTAGTGCTAAATTCTCCTTTGTAGCCTTTATCCACATTTTTTTCCCTCTTTCTTCCCCTCCCCTGTTCCTCTACAATAACTGTTGTAAATTAAACAGTTACTTCTCTTCCTCTGGTTTCAAAGCATCAAAGATGTATGTGAGCCCATTACCTTTGATGCTGATTTCCTGTTAGAATGCATGTTTTGGCATTGCGACATCCTGAAAAAGTTTAATCTGAAGCAGAAGAACTGTAAAATGAAGAGAGCAATTATATACAGCCCAGAGCTCTGAGCAGTTGAAATGACAACAAAGTTTCATCTGTTTATTAGGTTAGCTCTGTTTCAAATAAAATACTATTAGCAGTTTATGAAGAGGGGAATAGGACTTTGAAATTGAATATCTGTCAATTAAATCTGAAAATTTTAATATGAAATGCTTTTTAGAATCAAATAACAACTAATAAAACTTCAGGTTTTGTCAACAGGATCAGGCTGCACCTTGGGCGTACACCAAACAAAAAAGCAGCGTATGCATAGCAAAACCTTACCTGGGAATGGGGGGGGGTGGATTTTATATATACAGAGGGAGAAGATAAGGAATTAAACCAGCTTTGTGCTCTGCTAAAAGAATTGCCATCCAAAGATGTCTACAGTTGTCAAGGCAACTTTGCTTTTCTTAGTGTTTCAAATAGGGTCTCTTAAATCCTTACCAGTTCACACCCCCCCAAGATTTTTGTGAGGTCATTTTTACTTTTCAATAGAAGAGGATTGAAGAAAAATAGCCAAGCATTGACATTCTTTCCAAAAGAAAATAACAGAAAATCAGCCGGTACTTGGAATTGATGTCCCTGTCTGTAACTTATCCTTGGTAGTTAGTGATCAAGGTCTGGTGTTTAACAGTGCAGATTAGAGAGTGTGCTTGGTGTAAGCGAAAAAAGAAAAATAGACATTGATCATCTTTAATGCGGAAGCAAGTTCTAAGCTCTTTAGTTTTGATAGTGTCCTTTTGTTCTGTGCTTGTGTACCATTTAGCTATTGTAAAGTATTGGTTTAGACACTGTGATAAGTCACTAAAACCCTCTTTCCTTAGGCTTGAAGGTAAGCACGGGGAAGAGCTCAAACGCTCTCGCTGCCTCTCTTGCTGGAGAGGGCAAGGCAACCTGAGTAAATGGGATTTGCTGCTCTCTTTGCTGTGGAGTGCCTGACTTGCTTGTCCTGAGGGTGGCCCTTTCTGTTATAGTGCATCTTCACTTGGCGATTGAATGCTGGACTGGCAGTGCAACGATGCTGTATTTACTGACACATGGATCTTGCAGCCGAATCCTCGTAGGACCCTTTGCTTTCTGGGGCAAAACCATCTTTTGGTGTGAGTGTAAATATATATACATGGGCATATGGTTTGTGTTTGGTGCCTTGAAGTTCTGCAGTTCTAATATCAGTTAAGTACTCTCTGTGCCTGTGAGCCATAGGTCTGTGCTTTGGATAATTTAAATGCCACAGTTCAATCTTCATTGGAGCTATTTCAACTTTTCATGTTTGTCTGTTTGGTCGCGTTAATACTGATTGTTCAAATCCTTGTTTATACTAATAAATGTAAGAAAAAGATCAATCTTGTAGTTAAATTCCATGTTTTACTCCCTGAATTTCCGTATGAGAATATGAACAATTGTTTTTTTTCTGTTTTATGACACTTAAAATGAGAACTTTGCAGGGCAGAGCTGTATCTTAGTATGTGTCTATTTGGTACCTAGGATGTGCTCTGATCTCAGTTGGGCCAAGTGATGCTTTATCACCTGTAATGTCAAAGAACAGATGTAACTCAGTTCTTTCTGGACTGGAAGAAGGGCTTATAGACTACCTGCTGCGTCACACTCGAAAATCAGAATGGCAAAGCTGTTGTTTGTGAGGAAGTCAGTAATGTAGAAAATTTGTCCCAATTCATATTTTAAATGTCTGTTTCTTTGGTTTTCATATATTTCAGCAAGAACATTGCATGACAGTATGCAACCATCTGCAGAACAAACTCCTTATGTTTCTACAATGCTTCCCTAAAGGTCTTTGTCATGATACTTTTAGTGGTTGAACTTGACAGTGACTGTACCAGAGACCAACAAAGACCATCCTGGGAAGAGACCGCTGTGCTCCTTTTGAGGTAAGGATTATCCTGCAGAGTCTCTTGCCTAGTTCGCTGTAGTCTGTGAAAGGATCCAAAACTCTGCTATAATGCAGGTGGGTGAAGATCAGTGACAAGGATGCAGTAACGATTTCCAGAGCAGATCAAATGGTCCAGTGTTGGGTGGCTGGGAAGACAGAGATGAAAGGGATTCTAACTGTGTGAAGATGTGCTGTGATAGTAAGGAGAAATACGGGTATCCACAGTCCTGCTGCTAGGAATCATGATGCAACATATTAAAGAATTCCAGGATTATTATTCATGTTGTCAGAATGAGGTAGTTTATATCATGATAATCCAAAGCCATGGACATCTCCTTTGTCAGGCATAAGAGGCATAAATGTGGTGTCTAATCTTTCTGTGCCTTCTCTACGATCAACAACATGTTAAATAAACCCCTTTCTCTCTATGAAGGAACAAGTATCACAGATGGAGATGTCTCCAGGTGTTGATTTAACTTCATTTTCTCTTCTGTCCCCAGGTGAACAGCAAAGGTGATACCATCCAAGTAAACACATAAGTGAAGTGGATGGAAGTTTTGTAACTGGCTCTGGCACGGTCAGGATTTCAGGTGGTGACCAAGGCTGGCATGAATCTATACCACTGCTCTCAAAGCCAAAGAATTAGGCCCATGTGTTCCCCAGGACACGTGTGGTCAAAGATTGGAATGAAGTTGAGGAAAAGGTTTTTCTGAAATCTGCTTGTGCATCTGTCAGCATTGTCAGGAACTATATTTGAAAGTCCAACCTTAAGTCAGTTATCTGAGTTGCGTTCGCCACGTCTCTCTTTCTGTGTAGCTAGCAGCCCCCCGTGGATACCTGGCTGCTGAAGGTGATGCCTCAATGAGGGGGAAAAAGCCCTACCCCAAACTCATACATGAGTTCTTGGCAAACTCCTCATTGGTAAATTACTTTTTAATGTTAATGTGACTCTCCAGTATGTGTATTGGTTTTATTTGATGGTGGAACACATCAAGCATTTACATTTGTTTTCCAATCCTCCAGGTTTGAATGTGCTGTGATAAACAATTCAGACACATATTACAGTACAAAATGAGAGCTAAGTTACACTGGCATTTGCTACTATGTAAACACCAGTTGTTGCAAAACGATAAGCATTATTGATATCCCAAACGTATGTATTAGCAGGAACAATGTTATGTAAAATGTTAACATCTGTCAAGACAATATAAACAATTACAAGTAACTTTCCTTTAATGATGTAATTATACAATAACAAAAGGTGCACTGTAAATTAACATGACACCACACCAGGTTTATGTATTTTAGGGAATAAATTCCAATCCAGCTAAGAAAACAAATAAAGTTTTTAGAGATTCCCTTTGGAAAAAAAGAAAAGAAAAAAAAAACACAACAAAACCCCACAACCCTCTGCTAAACCTTTACAAAATAAAGTCTGGGAACTGAGATTGTTATTAAATCTGACCTTGATCAGATTTTTATTATGTCAGAAAAAATGGTTCTTAAGAGACAGAGTTGTCATGGGATTAGAGTACATCTACAGCAAGATGTTTCCATGGCAACAAATCAAACACCATTTCCTAAGTCTGCAGTTGTCTGCTTCAAAACCATGAACTTAGCATTGAATAATTATAGAGAAACGCAGCAATGTTGTGTAAAGAGATGGGGGAAAATAAATCAATCTGGAGGCAGTGATTTATTTCAAAATGCCAATTAACCCCATCATTGTGATTGTTTGGAGCTTCTGTTGGTGGCGACAGGTCCCACGTAGGTATTTAGTTTTACAAATTGAAAGCATAATTTTTTTGTCACACGTAACCTTAAAAAAGTGAAAGACGAATCATAATTCCAGCAGAATTAATGAAGTCTGAAAGTTATGTGTAAAAGCTGTAATAGAAATTCAGAGTTGTGTCAGGGACTCCGGGTGGCAGTAGCACATGATAATCTACCTGAATTCTCCTCATGTTTGAAGGATCTGAAAACATACTTGGTACGGATACGTGTTTAGTCTCCTACAACCAATGAGCTATCTAAATTCATAGGCTCCAATGTCACACAGCTGTAATCTTGGTGGAAAGTTAAAGCAGTGAACACATCACCACTTCGAACTTGGGGAGTGAGTTAAGGCTCTTTAGTTTATCAGTCTTCTTCCCCTTCTGCCGTAATTGTATTATGAATGTTTTGTTCTTCTCTAGGAGCTGTACTTTCTGCATTTATCTGTTACCTGGGGACATCTGCCTGTCTCTCTCTCTTTTTGCCCTACTGCAAGGAGCATACTCTTTCCCCTCCGCTACCTATTGGGAAGTTTCTGAGGTTCATTAGGGACATATTCCACCATCAGCTTAAAAGGCAAGTTGTATTTTGACATTGTGCATGATGTGTGACCTTTAATAAAAGGACAGAGGCTCTGTGCAGAAGCAGAGTCCTTAAGCACAGAGTGCTTAAGGATGCAGCCTGTGCCTGCATTCCTGGTTTTGGGTACATTTTACTCCATTATGCGGAGGCTATAAATGGGTGTTGGAGAGGGGTGGTTGGAAGCCATAGGCCTGGGACCTAGTAGCAACTGTCTGCATGGTAGTTAAGTACTCACACGATAGCTGCGTGTTCTCTATTACAGCAAAGTCTTGCTGTCAGAAAACCCCCAGGGTGGCCCATATCTGTGCATTTTCTCCAGATGGGGTAATTTGACTAGTGGCAGTGTCACCATTAGGACAGAGGAGACGTGCCCAGGCAGCTACCAGAGGTCCATGTGCTAGTGGTGGATTGTAGAGTGCAGTAAGAGATCGCATACACGTACAGCAACCTAAGGCTGGTCCCTACCTGCAGGGTAAATCCTGGCCAAGGGTGTGGGTTCTGCACTGCAGCACAAGGATGGTTTAAAAGAGCAACTAGGGTAGTCCCTAAACTCACCGCAGCTGCTGCTTGCCCTTTGTTGCTGCTCAGTGAGTTTACTCAACCTGTCCCCAACTCTGATTCAGCTACCAACGCTCCTAGTATGGAACAAGGACGTTCTTGCTGCCTGATATGGTGATGTATCAAGGCCCAGCTTCAAAATGGGCCATTTGATACACCTGGAGTGAGAATACTGTTCAAATGGTCTCCAGAAATGTTTGCTTCAGTGTGAAACAAATGCTGGATCGCTTGGTTGTCCCAAATCCAGGTTAGCAGTTCTGCAGGAATCAGGTCAGTACGTGTTGTCTCTCTTCTGGGCTCCAGCCAGCACCACCTTGAAGGCTGGGGCTGTGCAGTGGTGTAAAACGAAGTCCAGGAAATAATTTCTTGAGAGTATCAAAAGACACTCAGTATTAGACTGAATACTGGAATTGTACAGCATTAATTTGCCCACCTTAGGAGGCTAACTTCACTATTTAAACCAGAAGCTGTTAACTTATTTTAATTCAAAAGATCTGTGGGAGCATTCCTGTAATTTTAAAACCAGTGAGTCAGAATAAGGTAAGTGTGGCAGCTGAAACTTTTTAATGTAGATTGAAATGATAGGGATCTTTCCTTTCTTATGCATGCACAATTTACAACCATTAAAAGTATTAGTGTTGTAGAAAATGGGAAAATTGTTTGTTCCCTATAGGTGTAAGAAAAATGATATTCTTGTTCACAATAGGAGATTATTAATAAAGAGGGAGAAATGATCCCACTCTGAAATACTGTGCTTTATCATAGCCAAAAATAAGAGTGCTGATCTGCATTTATAATGGCAATATATTGATGAATATATGTATTTTCATTCTATCATGTATATTCTATACAATAATAAATCCATCAGTAAAGGAAATACCCTAAGATCAAAAGAATCTCCATTACCACAGTGCTATCATTTTTTATTTGATTTTTCTTCACAACAACCCTGTGAGATGGGAAAAGGCCTCTATCTTCATTTTTACCATTGGCAAATGCAGTCATGGAAAAGGTAAGAGACAGATTTTCTCAAACAAAAGCGTTGATACTTTTGCAAATCCCAGGTGGGGCTTAGCTGCACCATTCATTACCTGAAAACTCTGGAGTTTAATAACTTCTCCAACACTGTATTTAGCAGCTCATGAGCTTGAACTAACATTTTGCAAGTCTGTTGCTACTTTTCTTGTTGTTGACCCATTCTTTTTCATGAGGTCTGTACTGTCAGATAGTGGCATTCCGACATTTCAGAACCACTGTGTGATCTACAGGGCACATGGAGCGGGCAGGGCTCTGTTGAAAGAAGTTAACTGCCAACTGACAGGGTAGATCAAAAGCAAAGTTCTGCGAATTTGAAGAAGATGAAATATAATTTCATTAGAAACAGAGTATTGCTGTTGGCATTACAGATAATCCAGGCAAGGGAAAGTGGCTGCAAAATATCCATCTAATTTGGCAAAGCCCAGTAGGTTTGTGTTTTTGCAGGACTTCTGGGAATCACTTGTCTACAGAACTGGGGAGCTGGTGGTGCCCTCAGTCTGTGCCGTAGTCAGTTCCTTCACAAGCTGAATGACCTAAATCCTAATTTAAAATATACAAGAAAGATGAAAGCTACTGAAGGCTTGTGAAAATAAGTTTGCAGGCAGAGCAGGGCCCATTAAATGACGTAGATTCCCCTCTGGGAGAATATGAAAGGTCTGAGTTGTGTCCCTTTGTTGGTTTAACTCATATACCCCTGTGTCATGTAAATGTTTCTGGAAATATCACCCAATATCTCCTGCCCAGTAGTTTTCAAGTACTCGAATCCTATTTCCACAAAACTCACTTTAATGTCTGTATTTCAACATTAGAGATATGTAGAGATGCCCATTCCAGAAAGAGAGGAACATGACATACCTGTGGATTTGTACAGTAAGGGTGGGTTATATTGACTTATACCAACCAAAGAAGCAAGATGCAAGCCAGGGTTTTTAATACATCGTTGATATGTTCAAGGCAAGCTGTGTGTTTGTTGTTACTTGATACAAACTGGTTTTCTTGCAACGAGACTTGCACATGGTCCAGTCCATTCTCAGTTTGGTGTGTCACCATGATGCACTAGTGATTATTACTTTGTGGAAATATCTAGATATTGCAATGGAATTCCTTCCATTACTTAATGGAAGGACTGAGTTTGTCATTTTGGCCAAATTGTCCAGGGGTGGCCAGGCGCACAGGCTGATGGATGAGTAGGGCAGGGAGGCACGACCCCAGTCCTAATTATGACTCACTGTGTTTAAGGGAGAGACCAGCACTCCGTAGGTCTAGAGGCTCTTGGACAGTGAATTTCTGTCTGCATGTGGTTGTTGATGGGAGCTGGTCAGTGACTCACTGCACGGGGCTTTAGAAGAGCTACTGCAGTGCAGGGCTTTGCCACAGGACCCTCCCATGTGCCATATGCTGTGTGCACACTCAGGGCCTTTCCACCCTCACTCCTGTGGTTTATCTTGGCTTCCTTAAGCCTGGCAGCCAGGAGAATGTGGAGTTTTGGGCTGGGGACTTGTTGCCATCAGTATTGATGATACTTGGACTGATGAGAACATTCTTGGGCAAAAGAAGTGAGGTCAGTGGTCTGAAAAAAATTAGTCTGGATAAATCAGGCTGCACTAGGGCCATCTATTTCTGGAACTCTTTCTGTATAATCAAACCTTAGATTTACTGGTTGTGGATCTTAGATCAATGTTGAACTGCCAGTGAGTGCTGGAGCAACCAAACAAAAACTGCACACAAGGAACATGATCAGAGCAATTTTTCTCATTAAATAGATGGAGGAACTGACCCTGCATTGCACTTAAAAGGATGTTTGTATGATTCTGAATAATGGTGCAAAGATGATTATATTGCTGTGATAAAGGCAGGAAAGAAAAGACTGCACATCTGAGCTGACCATATGGGAGACATAAGGCCTGGCAGTGCAAGTGTTCAGCTAGGTGAGGATGAACTATGTCACTCCTTGCCCGCACTAGTGAGATGAGGCTAAATGTGACGGGCCCTTCACACAATGAGGTGGGAGCTTGTTATCCATGGGCCAGATTCAGGGCAGAACTTCCCTGTGATGACAGACAGAAAGGACTGGGGCAACTGGGATAACAGGGATGATTAATAAACGATAACAAAGAGTTTATCGAAATAAGGAACAGTATGAAAGCAGACACTGCTCGATTGCCCTTTCTTGAGAAGATATTGAAGTGGGGAGATGCCACATTTAAAATTAACCAAAGATACTTGAGGTTTTAAAAACAAGCCCTATGATTAACCTGTCACATTTACTGCCTTGAGATTTAATTGAAGCCAAGAGCTTAGTAGGGTTCCAGAAAGAATTAGATATTTATATGGACAATGGGAACATCCACAATTATGCTGCTAACTTAGTTATATAACATTTACCGAATAATTGGGGCTATTTATTTAAAGTGCTCACTATCAGTGTTTAAAAGGGGCTTTACAGACACTTTAAACAGTTTTAGCATCAGCCTGCCATAAATAACCCTCCTGAATGGCTTGTGTGGAGGAGTGAGGAGTGGTGGCGCGGGGCGAGTGGTGCCTTTGGCACTGGGGCAGCTGCCTCCACTGCTGCATGGGGATGCGCAGGGATGGGCAGGAATGCGTGCGGGATGCGTGGGATGGGCGGATGTCCCTTCTGGCACAAACCGTGGGCTCCTTCCCAAGCAGTTTTCTTGTCCGCAGCAGCGGACAGACCCTCTGCTGGGTTGATGCCGATGGCTTGTGCCAACAGACTGGAGAAGTGAAATGACAGGGATTGTAAACGTTATCGTAGCTGGTTGTTAGTTTTGTTGTTGTATTTTCGTACGTTATATTGAGGTTTTTTCCTTAGGCTACTAGACTTGGTACAGAATCTGCTAGAGATGATAACACCAATGAAAGTGCTTTTTTTCTTGTGGTGGTGATTAAACGTTTAAGAATAAATCCAGAGGAGTTACAAAATTAGCAATGTGCTAGATGTGCTGCTCTTCTATACCTTTAGCAATTCCCCTGTTTCTGAATGCTAGGCCAACCTGAAGGCTACTAGGGATGACCAGCAACAGCATCTGACCCAGACATGACAGGGCTGCAGTTTTATTTCAGCAGCACTCGTGGGCGACCAGGCAGGCACAGACTCCAAGGGGTGCAGAGCTGCAGGCCATGCTGAGACCAGGGCCTCCACGTAGCTCCAAGAAGTCAGTTGTCCCAGACAAGCAGTAACGATGTTCTCAATGGCTGTTTGACACTGCACTCGCCTGGCATGGCTGTTGGCCACGTGGGCTGGCGCTCAGCACTGGGCTGACTGCACGGGGGTCTCTCCTGCCACCCCTGCAGGCAGCGTCGTGGGCTCCGCAGAGCAAACGTGTGCACTGCAGGCATCCTTCGCCTGCCATCCATCCACCTCCTGGTCTTCTGCAATATTGACTCACGCTAAGGGCAGCAGCAGTAAAATATTGGACAAGGCTTCGTTCCTGAGAGAACGCTGTGTCGTTATGCTGTCTTTAGACGAAGACTGAAGACAGTAATCAAAAGGACTATTTTTAACCATGGGTTGATTTATTTGTTTTTCTTGTACTGCTGTTGCACCTGAAGCCACTGATGATGGCTTGATTAATTCTCGGTGACTTTTTTTTTTCTCCCCACCTCCCTCCACATGACTTTTCTGACTGACATAATGTTGTGGGGTGGCAGTTGCAATCTTGGGCTCTACCTGCAGTCTCAAGTAAAGGCGGCTTTTGGCTTGCCAGAGAGACAGGGATCCTGGACCCAGCTGCTTTGCCAAGGGGATGTTACATGTAAGTCAACTGCGAGGGCTTTTCTGTTCCTCCCATGGACATATCTAGATACAGCTGTAGGGAACTATCTGCCCCATGGCTGTGGGCAGGGTAGCAAAAGCAGCACAGGCTGCAAAGTTCTCCTGAGAAAGGGAACAGAAAGGTGATGCTTGTATTTCAACTGATGATGAGTATTGTGATACTGAAATTGCAATGTTCTTGGCTGTACCATACAGCTAACTTGTTTAAAGTCAGTCAGAGTATCTACAACACCTTTATATTGACTTTTAGCCTTCTTGTCTATCAGATACAGAAATACTCTCAAAATATTCTGTCCCTCAGAATTTTCTAAGTAGACTTCATTCTCCTCTATCATAACTAACATTTTTTTTTTTCCACTATAAGGGACTCAGTAGCAGCCTCCCTTTCCTTTTCCAGGTTAAAGGTTGACCTGAGCTGTGTGCTGCTGATGAAAGGACACAGCCTAGAGCCAGCCTAGCGGCCTGGTTTGTGTTGTGACTGTCTCCTGAGGGCACTTCTCTGGGCAAAGTCTTGCATTTCCAGTTCTGAGAAGCTGCCAGAGATTGCTGTTGTTTAGGATAAGCTCTGTCACAGAGTAATTTTTTTTCTCTTTTTTTTTTTATATTTTCTTCACAGAGCCCAGTCATTCTCAGGCTGCAGTTTTGAGCCCACTCTGTGGAATGTCAGGAAAGACTTTTGTCCTCAAAGCTGAAGAAACATTTCCCACCAGGACAGATAAAGATGTCTTTCCCTGCCAAGGACCTAGAGGAGTAGAAGGCAGAAGGTGAGTCAAGTTGTGTTCTCATATTTGAATATTTTTTTTAAACACCTTGCTGGTTTTAGTCCATCTGCACATCTTCTTTAAAATCTGATCTTGAAGGATCTAATCTAATGCACTTGAGCAAATGATAAACAGGCACAGTGGAAGGAAATCAAGGGCAGCTGCAGTAAGCCCTAGATGTGGAAAACAACTGAGGAAAAAGAAAGACTGCCTGTGCCTGTATCCTGTATACTGAAACCAACCCTCAAAGTGGCAGAACATCTACACTGGAAGATACACTAGATAGAAATAAAGTCTACAAAGCTTCGTATCAGGAAAAGCACATTAACTATCCTCATTTTTTTTTCTTTGTAACTCCTGTTTTTTTTGTGTTTGTTTTTGTTTGGTTTTGCTTAGATTGTGGACTTGTCTTCCAAAGTAGGTTTGCAGCTGTCTCCTTCCCTGTCTCCTTCCCCCTGCCTGAGTCTCAGCATCTAAGGACAACTTGGCTCTTCATCACATGCTTGGTTCATGCCTCCCCTGTGGCCTGACACTCAGAACAGTATCAGTCTTGGTTAAATCTTTGTTAAATCTGAAGCATCACCATGTGTGTCCTTATTTGGTTGCCAGCTGGGTTATGCTGATGCTGATAGTGGAAACATCACATGTAGTTTTGAGATACAAACTTATGAAGAGAATACACCAAAACCTACTAACTTTGCATCATTTGTAAATAAGGAGTTTTTTCTTTTTTGATTAAGTTTATTTGTAAGTTGAAAATGTTAAGAATATTTACCTCACTGCAAATATAGCTAGTGCTTTTGTTCTCATGGAACATAAATTGCTCCGTGATTTCTGAAGAGGCCGTTCCTTAAAGAGCTAAAACACAAAACAATAGACACATTCGTATAATAGATCATCATTTAAGGTAACACATTCTGCCTGACATATAGTGTTTTGCACATTTTGAATTGTCTCCTGCCAAAATGTTCAGGCCTGCAGGGGGAACCCCTGTTGGGAACACAGGACAGATGGATCTGAATCCAGTCATGAAACTCCCTGGGGCCGGCAGTGTGATGTTAATGATCACACCACAGTAAGATGTAAAACATACCTTTGTGCAGCTCAGTGTAAACAGCAGCTCAGGGTATTATGATGTAAATGAGAAACCAGCGAGAGGTGATGTGTGAATGGAAACACAGCAAGGTGCTCTGCTAGAGAGCAGAAAGCACAGTGCAAGGGGAAATTCTGCACAGTGCAAGGGGAAGTGAAATTAAAATGTGGACTCACTACTTCATTGTAGAGATAAACTCTAAATACTGCTGTAGAAGGGGAGAACTCACTTGGCTGTGGCATCCCAGTTGATGTTCTGGAGGGCAACAGAGAAGTTGTAATTGGGCTTTAGATGTGGTTGGAGTTCTTGGACTTGCAGATTAGGACCAGACTGGAAGATGAGGATGGGTCCAAAAGGAAAACAAAAGCCACAGATAAATATCATAAAAATAATTTAGATTGGAAGTGATCTCTAGGAGGTTGTGGTCCAGCCTCCAGCTCAAAGTAGGGTGAACTTTGAAGTTAGTCTAACTTCAAGCCCAGACCGTGTTGGTCATCCAGCTGTTTTCAGGTATGTCCAGAAATGGATTCACAGCTACTCTGGGAGACGAGTGTTTGACCACAGTCATGGTGAAAACTTTCCCTATAATAAGTCTAAAATAAACCCATGGATGGAAGACATGAATGTTGAGAACCTCACTTTTTATTTTATTTTTTTCTCTCCAGATATTTCTAGTGCCACTTTGAAGGCCTCCCCTCTGTAGATAGTGGCAGCTTACCTGATAAGAACTGCATTGGGCACTTGTAAAACACAGAGGTAGGGTGTCACCGATAAAATTTTTAAAAGGCCTGGGCAGCGGGAGCATTGCCATGTCTGCTGCTGGTTTATTGTAATGCCTGTGTGCCTCTTTGTCCCAGAGTTCCCTGTCCTCTTCCTCTCATCTCTAGCAATGAAGTGAAGAGCTTGCTGGGAAGCTGAGCTTGAAGCTAGAGGAGGTCATACTTAACTAACCTCCTGGAGTTCTTTGAAGATATTACTGCCAGGCAAGATAAGGGAAATTCAGCAGTGTGCTTAGAGTTTCAAAGAGTATTTCACAAAGTTCCACATCAGAGATTAATAGCTAAGGCAAAAGGTAAAGGAAGAGGAGGTAATAGAGGCTGTTGGATCAAAACCAACTCAAGGGCAAGTATGAGACAATAAGCATAGATGAAAACTTTTCAAGCTGGCAGAGCACTGTTCATGGGACTGTTTCAGGACCTCTGTAACGCACAATCCAGAGAGCACAAAGATGTCCCGCCATGCTCATGTCAATAAGGCAACCCAGTTTTGGCACCAACATCAACAAAGCCTCCTTTTCTGTAGAAGTCAAAGTCCCAGCCTGATCAGCAAGGAGCCTGTCCCACTTGTGCTGGATGGACACCCCTGTCAGCAGCAGTCTGGAGGATCATGATGGCATCCCTGGGTCCATCATGTGGTGCTGCCACCACCCTGCCTTTGGAGAAGACAGTGTATTTCTTATTTAGTTGAGTTCTTTGAAAAGTGTGAGTGTGCCTCTTAGCAGCATCGTGTAAATGTGAAGCTGCTGATGTGTGGGAAGATACTGCAGGTTTGTAGTGAAATAAAAGAATTGAGAATTTGGACTAGGGTCCCCTAAAGGCCAGGCACCCTTTGGAGCAGATTCAGCAGGACCCAGAGCTCCTCAGGAAAATAGCAGAGCAGAGCTCTGCCAGGAAATAGCAAAATGGATTCAGTGCAGACAAATGTCAGGTGCTAAACAGGGTGACAGTGCTAAACAGAGCAAGCATGCATTAGGGGGTTTAAGAGAGGTGCTTGGTGAGGAATCTGGGGAATAGTTTATTCTGGAAAAATCATTGAAATACTCAGCCTAGATCACAGCTGTGGTAAAAGTGCAAATGAGAGACAAGGCTGTCTTAGCATAGGGACAAGATATGGAACAAAAGAGGTGACATGCTGTGCAAGACATTAGACCCCACCTGGAATATTTTCAGCAGTGTCGGCTACTACAAGGTGCTGCAGCGCACGCCAGTGCAAAGCAGCCCTTGGACCAAGCGCATGAGCAAAGGTGAGGCCTGGGGCTTGTCTCCTGCAGGCTTCCTCTCACCCTACTCGTTCAGCATCTCAAAGAAAACCTGCGGGGCACAGAGAGTTCCCCTTTAAGCTCTAACAGAAGTTAGGAATTTTGAAGTCAGGTACATTTTTATCCAGAGTATTCCCCCCTCTCTCTCTTTTTCCTCACTTTCCACTAACTACCCTCTTTCTTTCAGTGTTTCATTTTTTATGTCCTTCTCCCCTACTCAGCATCCTGGTTCATTTTTCCCTTGTATCTCCTGTCCTGCTGCTAGTCACTATTTAGTTCCCTTGCCTCTTCTGAGTCCTGAAGAAACCCCATCTCCAATGAAGGGACTGTTACCTTAAGTAATAGAACTTTTATGGACTGTTCAGGAGAATGAACAATCTTTACTCCTCACATCCTTCTCCCAAAATGAGATAAAAAAAGGCCTTTACTGTGGAAGAGGAGAAATGCAGCAATCAAATTGAAGGCAGGGCGGGCAATATTAGACAAACCGACCGTTGAAGCTCTTAGATGTGGCTTTCCTTCCACACTCAGCAGAGTTCACAATAGCATGGCTGTTTCTAATCATAAAAATTCCAGACCCAAAATTTTCCTTTGTTTTCACTGGTGTAAATTCAGAGCAAGTTCAGCAAGTTGCTCTGAATTTACCCAGCTGTAGAGGACAGCTGATTTCATTTGAGCTGTACAAGAGACAATCTTATTTTGCTTTCCCTAGGATTATGGTAAGCTTGTCAATCAATGCCCAGAGGCAGTCAACACAACACAGTTGTGCCAGGTAAGAAATACACTTGACAAACTGTCATAATACTTGTTTTTTTCTTTTCTGCTCCTCTCTTCCCCAGTCCTGACCACTGACAGACATGGTGTGGATTGGTAAGCTAAAATTTGAAGCCATCCACAACCCCTGGAGGAATGGTGAGGGTTTTAGATTTGTATATATCTTAAACTATTAATTATTAGTACAGTATAGAAGCTTAAATAACAACAATTAATATTCCACTAAAATGATACTTTGTTCATTAACTGGTACAATCAAAAGGCTGATAGAATTGCTGTCTAATATGAAAACTCATTATTTTTTCTGTCTAAATCCCTTGGAGCAGAACTGACTGTGCTGTGAAATCCATGGAATTATCCTTGCTATTTCAACTTGCCAAATCAGCCTTTTATCCCTTTAATTTCAGGTCTTTAAAGTAACTTGCCAAAATAATCTCTTGGCATCTTTGAGGTGAGGATCCACATTCTGCTGCTGACATAACTTTCCTGCTCATAGAACCATTCTGGGTAAGATTTTCACAGGGGAATTGTGTGTTTAACTCTTTAAGCTGCTTTTGAAAACATTCCTTTGCTATCTTGTGGGAAATGGTCATGCCATAATGTACCATGACAATGCCTGGTGTGGAGAATGTGAGGAAACATTTAAATATAAATTATAGCTGGAAATGAAGGCATAAGTAAAAGCCAGATGATAGGATTTATCTTCCAGATCTTAAGGTCAAAAGGAGTCATTTGGCCGTTTTCATGGCTGTAACTGGGCAAAGGAAAGAAATGCTGAGTCTCATATGATCTTAATTATATGCTGTGAGTGCCAGCAACTTTCAGGCTACGTGTGGATTCTTGACTGAGGCTCAGTGTGTGAACTTTGTCACTAGAAGAGTATGTCGCACACAGCGCTGGGACATGGGCCATCATTCACAATTCAAACAACCCCCCAGCCCTTCAGAGACTGCAAAGAAATGTTCAGTTAACCATAAAAGCTGTGGCATGATTCTCCATACCCTGATGCCCTTTGGGAACAGAAATACTTTAAGTTCCAGAATAAGGCCCTTCTTGTGGGGCTCTGACTGGGCTGGAACCACCAGCTATTCAAACCATTGTACAAACCCCAACTCTTTCGCAACTCTCAGCATTTTTTTCTAGACCAGCAGCGCTGCAATTCTAGGCTATAGATTCAAGCCCATGACTTTCCTTGGAAAGACATTGATTTATGGGGTGTCTCAATGGGGACTTTGGATACAACAGGGCCTTGGAGGTCTGTGTGTTTCCAAGAACCATGAGGTGAAGATAGCAGTGAGAAGGGATGGGGCAAGGGCTAGGCCAAGGGCACTCTGGTTGTTGCTGCCTGCAGCAAAAGTGCCTGCTCCTCTGCAAGCTTAAACAAGAAGGTTGAAGGTGAAGAGGATGATGTTGGGAGCACATGATCTTTGAGGACAGCCTTTGGGTTGTATATTGGCTAAAGGGCCTCAAGATTTCCCCTCTGGGAATAAGCCAGGTTGATGGGTTGTCCAGCAACCTTTGAGCATGAGAGCTTGCGTGATCACCCCAGTCTTCCCACACAGCCTCTGTGCTTCAGCGGGGCAGCAGTGGGTCACAGCCTGACAGGCAGGACCTATTTTAGTTCAGTCTTACATTGGTGTGGGGGTAGGTCAGGAGAAATGAATCCTCTGGCTTGTTTGGAAGGGAAGATGGGCTGGCTAGGAGGGCTATGTGTTCCCACCTGAGCTGCACTGGGAAGGAAAGAGGCTTGGAGGGATGTCTGTTTGCTGCTTTAAGATAAAATCCTCAGCAAAGAAACATCAACAGGCAGCTGGACAGGCTTTTCCTTTAGCCAGCTATGTGCTAGCAAAGTTATGGCTTTGATGATCAGCAAATAAAGGCTTTTTTGCTGCTTAGAAATGTATTGTAAGTCCAGATCAGGGTTAAAATCAGTTCTGCAGTTACACTGTGTATTCTTTTCTTTGCATGAGGTCTTGTCATACTGTGTTTGAGGGAAAAGAAGGCTGTTGAGGAAATCAATCATACTCTAGTATTTAAGTAGAATTCCAGGAAACATGTTTACTTACCTAAAAGACTAAATGTGAGCACCTGCAGATCACCTTTTTTATTCTTAGCCTTAGGAAATATCATCAACAATTTTCATGTTTGTAAAGTGTCACTTTCTTAGAGCAAAATCTGACAGCAAAGTAAAAGTTGTTAATGAAAGGCATGGCAGAAAACTATTTTAACTTCTTTGTTCCTTGAAAAATAGAAATAACAACAGAGAAGAAAACAAGCATCCAAAGATCAGGTATGTGCTACAGGAAAAATAGTCAAGCCTCACTGGAGATTTCTATGATTTCCTGAAGAACTCACCTGTCCTTTTGGGGAGGAGAGACAGTCCTTTCCTCATTGACTCTTGTATGGATCTGTCCTCTGACAGCTGAACTAGTTGGTCTTCTTGGAAGAGACCAAACATGAGAGTAACATCTTTGCTTGTGAGAAACACATCTGGGCTACTACTATTATCTTCCTGTATCCCCTTTGCTCTAGCTGTCTGCTCCTTTTGACACAGAAGAACAGAGATTGGCATTTCAGTGTATGAAAAGCCAGCTGGGATCAAATCAATGTGTTGCCATTGATTTCATATGTCCTCAAAGAGCTTGGATTTTTTTCTTTTCTTTTTTCTTCCTCTGGCTCTATTCTTTGGCAAGCAGAAGAGCCAAACAAAGGCGCTGCGTCCTGCCAGTGGTCCTCAGGCACAAAGGCCAGAGCGAGAGCTGCAGAGCCCTTGAGTTCAAACAACTTTGCTCTTGTGAGCTTAAAGCAGGTTTGGGTGCAGGAGCTTGCTGCTTGCTTTATGGACTGCTTTGGTTGAGTGTTTGTGAGCGCTCGCAGGGCACAGGGTAGTGCCATGATCACTGGTGCTGATCCTATAGCCAGCCCGGGCCCTGTGTGCCACGGCAGCAGTTGACACCTTGCTTCAAAGTGTTACCTAGTTTACCCCGATGTTGTGTCTCTGCGTTTTGTGACAGGGTGTAGTTATCTCTCAGCTGTGTTAAAGACAGCTGGTCATGACTTATGTCCTGGTCAGGAGAAGCCCTCTCCATAGCTGGTTGATGCCACCCATGGCACCCGTCAAGAGATGGTGCTGTGCCAGCAGCCATGCTGCTTGCTGCATCTCCGGGCAGCGTGGACACTGCCTGCCCACCCTGCTGTGGAGCAGTGTCCAGGTCTGCTTAGGGACTGTTGACACTAAAGTCACTCCAAGATCTGCTTAAGGACCCTGTAATTCGTGAAAATTCATGAAAGAGAGCAAAGCAGGACAGTTCCTGGTAAGGCAACTGTGGTAAAGTATAAATGGAAAGATATAAATTTGATAATGCAAATGAGTTTATTTTCCTTCTTATACAACAGATGTTTGACCTAGGAGAAAGAATAATATTATAGAGATTGAGATCACTCTGAAGGAAAAAAATAAAAGCATCTGAAAATAAGGCACAAATAGCAGCTGCTTGAATTGTATTTCTAATATATCAGTGTTGACAGCTCTCTCTCTTCGCCTAGTTGAGCCAGGAATCCTATGGAAGCAGTCGGTAAAGACGAGAAGCGGATACAAGCAGAGCAGACGAGGAGGCAGGGACGGTACCTCCGTGTGCCTGCGCAGGCCCGGCACAGGATGGTGCACGGGGACATGGGTGGCATCACTGCAGAGGCGAGCGGAGGGACTGCGGATCAGATGGCCTCACCGTGGGTTGCAGTGAGTATTACTCTTCCCAATGAGTAATCCCACTGGAATGACACCATCTTTGAGTAAAACAGTCGTGAATTTTGTTGTTGACTTGGTGTCTGTATTGGGTCTGCTTTCTGAGCAGCAGTAAAGTCAGTGACCTGTGCCCATGTACCTAGATGGGCAGCTGAACTGTGTGTGCCAGTGTGGTGGGATTAGCTTAGTTTGTTCATTCTGTAAACAGGGAAAAATACTACTTAAAATAAAGAGGATAGGAGAATCCTGACTTTTCAGTCCAGCAGCTAGTGGTTTTGGACCACTAGCTTGGGTTGCTGAGCTAAGACTCTGTGCCTAGATCTGGATTTTGGAAAGTGGCAAACAATTTCTCTTTAAATACTAGACCTCGGTGATGGAAACTTAGATTGCTTGCAAAAAAATATGGCAGTCTTGTATCTCGAGTAGCCAGGCTGGGACCTATGTAATAAAGCTGTGAAGAAAACTGGTTTTACCTTCGTTAGGTGTGAGGGCAGGCAGTGAAGGTAGCACTGCCTTCAGCTGCTTGGTGCAAGGAGCCCGTGCAGGCACTCGGCGACTCCTTGGTGCCTGGAATGGCCTGTCCTGGAGAGCCTGCACTGGAGAGCAAATAACATGTTTTTATTTTTATACAAATGTGCATAACTTCATCCATTTCTTGTGGCTGCTCTGACAGGAAAAGGAAATTTATGACGCACATCACCCATTTATTTGGCACAGGCAGTGTTTATTGCTGAAGGAGGCATTCTCATGGAATTGATTGCACAATTTCCTCTTGGTGTACTGTTTTCAAGTAATATCCCAAGACCTCTGAATTCTGTTGCTGTGCTAAGATACAGGGCACTTTAAGGCCTGCAGAATACTTCAGCAGAGGGAAAAAAGCCACACAATGGAAAATATAACTGAAAATATAATTTTGATTGCACTGTAAATCTAGAGCTTTTTTTGCTCTTCTGGGAGTTTCCATGGAACCACCCATTCCCACTGGGTTAATTTTCCAGGTTTCTTCACAGAACTAAGGGCAGTGTTGAGTTTTACAAATTCTCATGGGTAGAAAAGGTGGCATTTGTCTGTTGGCAGTTCATGTTCATGCCTTAGACATGCCAAAATTATAGGCACGTAGGGAAAAAGAAAGCCTTCATTTTGGAAAAAGAAGACACACTCTTAGGATGAAGGTTTGCTGAAAGGATGAGGTTGTTACTTGTCCCACCTGGCAAATAGAAGCCAAAGCCATAAATGTCACAGAAGGCAGAAAGAGAGGTCTTGTTGCTAGATTCAAAACACTGTGGTAATATATATCTTATACACCATGAATGGCATGGTAGAGAGAGAAAGTGCAGGGTTTTTTTGTGTGTGTGTGTGTGTTTTTTTTTTTCCTATTTAATTTTAATATGCATGTGCAGAATCATTTGTACCAACAGTTAGTTGTCTGATGCTCTCATCTGCCTATGGAAAGGCACAGAGTTGAATGCTTTTGCTCAGATATGTGTGATGATGATGATGCTGGGTACAAGTACTCATGGATTGAAAATGCCAAGCTCTTTTTTGAAATGGTGACCCAAAATATGGTGCATAACGATAGATGAGAACAGGAGATTCTCTACCCTAGGTCTGCCTATGAAAGAGTTGCCTCCTGAATAGCTCTTCCCCTCCACCCCTCTCCTAAACTTGCAGAGGGCAGCTTGGCAATGAGCTCAGCTGCCGGTTCACCTCTCCTCTGATGTCTCTCCACTTATCTTTGTTGTTTCCTACTAATTTCTTGGTTCTTCTCAACTCCAGAAGAAAGTGAAGCTTCCATTGATCACCTTTCTGAAGGGCAATTACCTATTCTCATGCTCTTGCTGTTCCTCCTCAGGCTCCTGAGTTATGGACCTATTTGGGTACCGGGATGCACGCTCTGCAGCTCTCCCATTTACACTTGCTGCAGTGGTAGCGCTGCATGTTCGTTAGCGTGGATGTAAACAGCTCGCTGGTAATGGCCCTCTGTGTGTGCTGACCTCTGAACCAGAGACACGACTCAAATCTCTGAGGAGGCTGGTGATTAATCAAATAAGGGATCGACTGTGACTCAACCTTTAGATCACCAGCTGAGGTTGTGTCCGTGAATGATTAAAAGAGGAAAATATATTTAGCTACTTACAGCTGTATCTACCTCCAAGTGAGGACAAGGCGCCATGGATAAACATGTTCGTGTTTGTCAGATGTGCAAATTGTGGCTCCTTTGAAAGCCTCACCCTTTATCGTAAAGCCGCAGCCAGCACATTTCTGTTTACTGCTGCTGGAGGACTCCCTGAGACTGTTTGGGGGGACTCGGTGCTCAGGGTGTTTGAGGCAGGCTAGCATATCCATGAGGGGAAAAACCCAGATGTAACCATCTACAGATGAAGGGTGGCTTTAAGCAGTTCTCTGTAGGAGATAATTTTCTTTCTTCAATTAGGTTCCACTTTCTAGATGCTGTACTGCCAAAGCCTACAGTGTTCCCAAGGCCAGCTCTGCTGGGTAGTCAGTGGTGAATAGAACATATAAACTTGATATTGCTAATATATTTCACAGTGCTCTAAGATATTAACAAACTCCAAATAGCTGCCAGGACCTCAAGGTATTCTGGAACATCCTTTGATGCTACCAAGTAATTCATTTTCCATATTATTCCTTTGAACACATTATATATGCTAAATCTAGCACTTCTTATAGGAGAGGTGGAATTATCATACAATAAGATTTTTTTTCTGTAGTTCTTTCATGGCTCATAACATATAAAATTTCTTCTTAAAATCCAGTCTAGGAACTCAAACTTAATTTATATAGTTTTGAAAACATTACAGGGCATAAATCAGTTCAATTTTTAAAGTTCCTGTATGATATTTTCAGAGCAGCCAAATTCCTTCATTCGCCTGGATTCCTTCCAAAATTCTGCCAGCGCTCATGGAAATCTAAATAACTTTGGAGAAAAAACAGGTTTTCTGTGGAGGCTCAGATTACCCTGTCACCCTTCCTCCACTGCAGACAGGCCTCTGATAAACAGAGAATAGGGACAGGGAAATTACTTCATTACTTCATGTCTTTTTCAATTAAATATCTAGGAGCCTGATCCTACTGCCAACTTGTGCCCCAGCCCCTTGCAAATTTGTGGCTTTCAAAAAACAGCAGTTGCATTTCCTTTGCCAGCAGGAATAAGCAATAGAAAACGAGCGGAGGAGCTCACTTGAATTTTATTTGTGAGGCTTAAAAAGATCCAAATTTCAGCTCTGTTTATTTAAAGACTAATTCCAGCTGAAGCATAAGTATGTGAACTAGAAAAGTGATCAAAACAAGGCTGCACCATTCTTCTTTCTGAGAATTAATCGCTTGGTGGTGGTGTGTTACTGTAATCTTTCTGTGCTCACTTAACTTGGAAGTTCTGTTTCATGAGATCTTCGTAATATTCTCCTGTTGGCATCTTCAGATCTCCTATTTGTACCGTTCATCTGCACTCATTCAAATGCATCTTAATGCCTTTTTTTTTTTTCTTGAACCAGCGTAGCTTTGTGTTTTGATTTACAAGCAAAGGAACAAGTCTGTTTTCTTTGATGTCATTTTTCCATTATTGATGAACTTATATTCCAAAAAAAAAAAAAAAAGCTGTTTAAGATCTTATTCTGAAACCTCATTATTTCTATAAAAAAAAAAGTCCCAGTGTAAGAAGATTGTGTACTAGCGAGGCGAGGAGCATTTCTACTGACTCCTCCTTTGAGCACAAATCAAGATGTATTCGACTTCAGCTTGGTGTTCAAAAGTCACTGTGGCAGAGCCCTGTCCTTGGGCTCAGCCCAGACTCTTGTGTTTGGTGGCTCAGGTGGGGTTGGCACCTCCGGTGCTCCTCTATCCACCCTACAGTGTCTGGATGCGCCTTGGGTGGTATTGGGATGTAGCCGGGGCCACGTGCTCCTCCGCATTGGAGTGGGTGCCTGCAGAGCGGCTGCTGAGCTGGGACATGGACAGAGGGAGAAGAGGACAGCGGATAATGTGGGGGCTTCTGCAGGGCTGCAGAATTCCTGCTTTGCTTTGATAAGAGTCCAAAATTCAGATGCCTTGTGGGATGAATCTGAAGAGGGATTGGGAAGAGCAGAGCTCAGCGCGTGAAAGCCAAGAGGCACCTATACAGCTTCTCCAGGGCTTTTCCTGTTTCTTACTTGCACATCACACAGAAACGCTCCTGTTTAAGTCAGTGGGATTTTTTTCTCAGGGGAATTAAAGTGAGGACTGGGGACTAGATTAAAAGTGAAATTAAAGTGAGGATCTTTGGCCAGTGCTCTCATGTCTCTGGTGTGTGTGTAGGTACAAGGCACGCGTGTATATATACATCCATATGTGCTTGATTCGTGATACTTCCTGTTACCTCTTGGGCCATAAATATTATGCAAACCACAACGGAGGAGGCATGTCTGCTGCTGGTATCAGCCCAAATGTGGAAGTACATAAAGCAAAAAAATACGAAGGAAAAGTTCAGCAGACTCCGAGAAACTCCCAGCTGGCCTGCTCTGAGCTTTGGGAGTGGACTGGAATGAATGACCTGTACCTGAAATAATTTCTCATACTCACTGACTCCCCGAGACATGACGCCAGAAGTCCCTTTTTTTTCTTTTTTGCATAGCACTAAGGTTGTAATGAAGATTTTTTTAGTTAATGGAAAGTTTGGATGTGCTGCGAGTAATTTTTTCCCCTTAGAAAGGAAAACTGCAGGTGGACGGACCCTTGTTCTGTGTGCTGCTGTGTAGTAATGAAAGGCATATCTCCCCAGGAATGCTTATTGCTGTGACAAATCACAAAAAGCGGAGAGAGACTTGGTGCCTGCTAAATTTAGCCCGTGCAAATCCAGTACATTCCAAGTCCATGGAGTGAAATACTGTTTGGCGTAAAATATGATTGAAACATTTCTGGGAATATAGCTCCACTGGCTAGTTTACCACCTGGACTTAGTTTTCATATTGTAGGAGAGGAATTAAATTTTTATTATTTTTAAATTATAGCTCCCCCCTCCCCCAAATATCAGTTCTCTTGTCTTCCCACTGAAGCAAGCACTGTTAAGCTGCTATAACTTTAAGAGCATGAAAGCAAATGTTGTAAAGAGGTCACTGTAAAGGTCACACAGCAGGTTTGATGTGTCAGTGGATAAATGATGGGATCACATCTGGAACAGTTTGGTGAATAAATAAAATGTGAAAGCTCATATATCACTGCCCACCTTCCAATCTGTAAGGGAAAGAGAAAATAAATTCTCTAATAACCTTGTAAAGCACATAAAAGATATTGAATAAACTCTTGAAATTTTGTGACTAAAACTGTCCATATTAAATAATGATTTTAAGAGTGGCAAAAAGCTTGAAATATAGTATGAGTCTTCCTTGTAAAATGTTGTTTTATTTTATGCTTTATTTATTAGACTATACTTGGATAGCTTTGAAAAATATAATTTTGAGTTTAACTATGTGTTATTGAAACACTCTTCCCTTAGTTATGTCCCCCAGAGGTATTTTATATTTACACTTAGGGAAAAGAATTTTCAATTTTTATTACATAGTGCTGTATTATTGCTTATACTGCCACTATATTCTGCCTTCCACAAGTAACATTAATATATGCATATTTTACTGCCATTACCTTCAAAAGGCCTTAGAAAGCCCATAGGTCTAAAATGATTTCTCTAAGTTGGTCATTACTGACTATTGAATTAAGATACAACAGGCTGTATTTTGTTTTACAGGGCCATTAATAACAAGCCCCTGTGAATCGCAGGACAGCAAGCTGGAAGCAGGGTAATTTCCGTCACCCAAGAAACGCACAGGGATGATAAAAGACTCATAAGCTCCGAGCGGGAATGCGGCTGGGTGTCTGCGGAGGGGTAGGGACAGTGAGTTAGGGCATCACCGCGTTGCATGGAGAAGAAGGAGGTGAAGCCAGCGTGGTCGTTGGCCATGGGGACGATGTTGGCTGGAGAGTGCCCTTGTGGATGGCCATGGGGGCAGACAGCGGAGCGATGGCTGGAGGAACATGGGCTGCGCAGGTTGCGTTACAGCAGGTAGGATGTTGGTGCTGGGACCAGCATGGAGGAAAGGTTGGACTTGGTGATCTTGAAGGTCTTTTCCAACCATAATGATTCTATGAGGAGGCTGAAATGCCGTCATCTAATGCTTGTTTGATAGGCCTTAAGCACCTGAGACAGATGATGGCACAAGTGCTTAAAAAGACAACAGGCAAAACTTAAAAGGATTAATACCAGAAAAAGAGCTTTATTATGGAAAACTATGTTACCTGTAACCATTAACCTGGATTGCGGCAGCACCTGGGAATCATGGATCACCTTGTAATATTGCTAGAAATAGCTGAAACTGATGCCAGAAGGCAAATAAGTGACTTTTACAAGAATGTGTTTTTCCCCAAAATAAGATCTTAATGCAGATAAGCCAAGCCTGCAATTTATGTAATTCCTTTATTAATCTCCATCTTAAAATGAATTTGATTTCTTAACCCTGTTGCTGTTGGACAGCTGTTCTAAATACTTTATTCCTTTGATGAACCAAAACCTCTCCAAATATCCAGCTCAAACTTCAGATTTAGCCAACTTAGATCTAGCCAACTTAGATCTATTAAACTTTTGGCAAATGTGTGGCCATGCAGTCTTTGAAGACAACCATATTTAATGCTATTCTGTGAAGCCCTTTAGCCTCAAAGGAGAAGTTTGCCTCAATACTTCAGAACTGTTTTCTGATCCTCTAAACAGATCAGAGAGTGCATCTGTTCCTGCCACAGGAACTGGGAGCTGTGATTCCTTTTTCTTTTGTTTTCTGGTGAAGGCTTCTAGTTACTCTAAGGACAACCAGAGCATGGGAAAGGCTCTGCAGAGATTGATGATGTTGAGGTCCAGCTGCCTCTAGGGGGACCATAATAGCCCTTCTAAGGCCCTCTAAGTTCTAAAGGCAACAATTTCTATGGCAGAGATATGTGATGAAGTGCCATGTTGGGATATTCTTGCTCAGTAATATTGATCCATGAGTTTCTTTACTGAAATGAAACTTACTTTTTATCCAACTTTATTCAACTTAATTTTTTTTTTTCCATGCAAGTTGAATTCTATTTAACTAGACCTGGGTATATCTGAAGGCCTGCATGAATTGATTGTTTTCCTTTTCTCTTAAAGTTCTTCTTTCGAGTCCCTTTTTTATTGCTTCTTCTGAGCCCTCCATCACTGCAGCCATCAATAAAGCTTCATGAATTAACCTGTTGAGAGGAAGGATGGAGGAATCTTTCATTGCAGCTATAAGATGAAATGCTGCTGTTGAACCCTGGACAATTTTCTGCCACTAATCTTCTGATCTGACTAATATAGCTGGATATATACTACTCAAACCTTTCAGTGATGGAAATCATATATAGATCTGATAAGCTGAGAAATAAGATGACCAACAGTGTGATAAATACACTGGGAATAACTATTTTTGACAGTATATTTGGAAACTTTTTTGAGGATGTGTGATTTATGGATGTCACCTCTAAAACCTATTTTAAGAGAATGCTTTTGTTGAAAAATAGCAGAATTTTATTTGAATATCCTTTAAATCTTCTTCTATATGTATACATAGTAGGATATTATGTAGGAAATGTGTGTGAACAATGATCCAGAGATATCTGACTTCCCATGCTGAATTCACAAAAGTCCATCTTTGGACATCCCATCTTTTTCTTGTTTCTGTATCCATCCAGACCTCCATGGCTATGGACCTGCAGGCCACTGCTCATTGGCTTTATTTGGTCTGATAAGACTCTATAGTAATGTATATACAACAGCAAGTGAGATTAAAAGTAGTAAAGCACATTTCTCCTTGTTTATTTGACAATCTAAGTATTCCAATGTTTTAATGTTATTGTTTTTCTAAACAGAATTCATTTTGTAAACCAAACTATAATTCTTGCCCTCAGAGTGATGTACAAAGCGGTTTTCTCTCTGCCCCATCCCAGAACTTACTTTAAAATGAGGAATTGGTAGTCATAGTAATGTCTTTGAGGTAAGAGTGAGGGAGAGAGACCTGACACAGACTTTGCGTGTGTAATGACGTATGCAACCAGTGGGAAAGCACCTGAGGATGGCTGATTAATGGAAAGTTTAGATTTGTTAGTAGCTCATCATTTGGTTACTAGCTGTCTGAGGCTAGTAACCAAATGATGATAACCAACCTCTGTTTACAGCAGACTGAATTAGTCTGTGAGAAACTCTAATTCTGCAACTAAGATGCTTTGTGAGCTCAAGGAACCTTTTCAAGACTTGGTTCTACCTGCTCTTGCAGCTGCAGTGGAGGTGTAACGTAACTCCATGAATTAATCCTTACACGTCTGTGCCAAATTATTATGCACACAACCTTTGGGAAGCCAGGGTGAAACAGGGAAGAACATCCAGGAGCCCGTTGTTCTGCAAATCCATTTCTGACTGTACCTTTCTAGTGCAGCAGGAATCAGTGTCTCAGATTTCAATGGCAGTTGAGTTTCTAAACATCACCCTAACCTGCATTTAATGCTACTGTGCTTTATCTCATTGCTACCCTCATGGAGCGAAACCATCGTAATTTTGCAGCCAGGTATTAGTTTCCTGTGGGATGTCTCCCACCTGCCCTTACTTTTCTGAGAAGTTTTAATCTTGAGGCAGTGTCTGGGTTTAAAGATGTGTGCAGCAGAACAACTGTTCTGTTAGGAATATGGTTTGAATCAGAAGCAAACGATACTTCTGCTAATTATGTGCTATGGTGTGTGATAGATGAGATACGATATTTCCTCTTTCAGATTCTGCAGCACCTTGTGTTCGGTCTTCCCTGCCAGAAGCCATAAAGTCTTTTTGAAATTCAGTTCAACCACTGCCCTTGTGCAAAAAAAAAAAAAAAAAAAAAAAAAAAAAAAGGTTAACAGATGATACTGTAGGCTGAAGAAAAAGAGGAAAGGTATGACAGAGGAAGGAAATACTAATCTTTCAGAATTATAAAGATCATGGTAAATAAACTCATAAAATAAGAGCTGATGCCATGTTACAAGGTCTAGTTATTTACATTGTGAACCATTTCAGCACATTCACGAACTGTGGTCAGAAAAGGACGTTGCAGCTAAATCAATAGCTGAAACACTTTTTAACTTTTCAGACTTGGTTCTTGCGGCTGGCTTTTCTGGGGGAAGGGGGTTGGTCTTTGGAAATTTACTGTATAGAGAAATAACATATATGAGGTGAGACATGATGCATGGCTAAGGGGAGGATCAGACCTATAATCCATTGTAGGGTTACATTATGGCTCTCCAATCCACCATCCGTCTCTGTCAGGTGGGCATGCCATAAAGGGGAAGTGGTAGCCACTGAAACATAGAAGATTAATAGGTGATGTGTGTGTTAATCACAGGATCATAGACGCTGGGTTTGAAATGGTATTTATAGATTGTGGAGTCAAATCACCAGGATCTCTTGCAGTTTATCCCAGGTATTTTCCCTCTGAGAGTGCTAGCTGGCGTCTGCTGGAATGTGTCTGCTGATAATGCTCGCACTGCTGCTCTCTTCAGGCTGCCATGCTGGTGAATTACTGTTACTGTTAAAAAGTTTTTTCTTGTTATCTAATCTAAACTTGCCCTTCTTTAATTTAAAGCTATTACCTCTTGTAGCACATTGCACTTGGCCAACCTCAAATAAGTCTTTCTTCTCCTTTACATTATTTCCTCTCAAGTATTAATTACCTGCAACACTTCTCCTTATTTCTCCAAGCTGTTTAGGTTAACTTCCCTTAACCTTTCTTCGAACCCTCCTTTCAAAGGTTAGCATTAGCTGACATATTGTCCTGAAAATGTTAACTATTGCTAAAAGCACTTCTTATAGAGCACACTTCCTACTGAGTGTGCAGCCAGACAAATATGTGGTGACCTTTTTTTTTCTAGGAGCTCTCGTGGACATAGAGTGGTCATGTAGGTGATTCTTAGCTACTGACTTTCCCAACAAGGTACAGGATGTTGCCTGTTTTTGTATAAAGATAGAAATGAAGGTTAACTTGAAAGTAAAGGAACTGACCTGAAAAGTATCTAATGTAATTGCTCAGAATGTAAGGGGAAAAAGAGAGAGAGGGTATGGCCTCGTGATAAAGTCTGAGTTTGGAAATTCTAGAGACCAAAACCTGACCTTTTTGCATTGCAGAGTAGTGAGGAAAATGTGGCACAGCACAAAGGGTTTAATGCTGTGCACTTTTTACTCCTGGAGGTCAGAATAAAATTTGCAGTCTTGGCTCTCAAAGTTAAGGCTTGAAACCTCGTTTGAAACCCTAACGTGATATTCTCAAGTCAGTTGAGTAGAAATTCAGTTGCACAATTGAGGTTTGCAACTGAAGTGAGGTTGTGAACTCCAAAACGCAACTGCTTATAGAGTCAGTGTTCTGGGAGGGAGACTGTCAAGCACAAGTGCGGACACTTTCCATCTCTATTCTGCCTATGGTATCCTCCAGAAACCTTTAGAGGAAGATGTGTCTGTGCTTCCTGGGGCACATGGACCATTTTGTCAGCTCCTAATGCGTGTCACTGTGGAAGAAGTGCCATGAAGGTATTCTTGTTCACTTTGCTTGGTATGGTCCAAGTCTGGTCCTTAAACAAGATTCATGGATTCAGGAGCATGAAGTTTTGATGTGCTAGGCTGAACAAGCCATGTACAGAGATAGGAGAAATTATGCTATACATTTAACAGTCTGGCCATTAAATTCTACATGGGAACATCTGTTTCCTTCATATTCCTTATACAGGATGGGAGTTTTGCTCTCAAAGACAAGGAGCTTTGCTATCACATTGTATATTTTATTCTGTTCCTTTCTTTCACTTTTTCCAGTGGAGATTGGAAGTGTTATTTGATACCTGTCAGAAAAGGCCCATCTTTTACAGCACAGGGTTCTTGTGTCGCCTTTTGAGACCCTCCAATGTTGTCTGTGCCAACAGGGAATTTAAAAGTTCATGTTGAGGCAGATGGGGTGAGAAAAGTTTGAGGTGCTGGCAGAATGGTTTTTGTTTGCAGTTGTTCTAATGCCACTGAAATTTGGGGACCACTATATTTAGGAGAGAATAGGATCTATGAGAAGCCACCTCCCTCCATCTCATACATGTGTCCAGTTTGCTGGTTGACAAAAAACACGTATCCAGCATACCCAGTTTCTCCAGCATCTACCAGCAAGCACTTCGGGATCTTGTTTTGGGAACGTACGAACACCGGTAGAATGGAGGTTTGCTGAATTCTTGCCCAGAGCTTTTCTGACTTGTCATCTGGTATATTCACATGTAACTCATTTTCTCAGTAAATCTTTACTCCAGACCTCAAAGAGGATACAGGAATGAATGAGTAGTTGCTTTTCTGTTTCTCTGGAAACAGATTATTTCCTATTTCTGTGGGCCTGCTTGCAATCTCAAGTCTGATGCTGTTCTCTTTGTGCTGTTTTAAATCTAGTACCTGAAAATGTCCCATTGCTGAAGGACAAAGGTAAATCCCCTGTAGTAGTTCTGGGACTAAAATGATCAGCTGTCAGGAGGCAACATGGTGTGGAAAGGCAAATTAAGATATATTTTACCACTCTCCCATGAAAATGAGGAAAATACCCTCTTTTTATACTAGCTTTCACATGCCACATTGTAAAAGAACAATACAAGGCATATTCTGATCTTCAGGACAGGTTGCATGAACTGATTTCACCTTGCAATAACTGCTGCTTCTGCTAAGAGCCAACTGGCATTCTCTGCTGTTCGTGGATGAAACGTGGAGAGGTTCTGTGATTGCTCAGGTTCTGGTTGACTCAGGGTGTTCTCGGCTAGCAGTTGTGAGCCTTGGTCTCTTGTGGCTCTGGTTTTCCCTCCTCCAGGTTGTATCGTGTTTTTGCCTTCATGAACCAGGGATGCCTGCTGAAGCAGTGCCTTTTTTGGAAGAAATTCTCTAGAGAGGAGATTCGCTAAGTTTGAATTCTTAAGCAGGAGGTATTACTTGATCACTATGCTGTTTGTTATGTGGAAATAGCATAATGGAATAAGGACACTCTGGTGAACATGTTGATGAGGAATGCTAGAATAACCTTTATTAATTTCACCAAACTGAGAAGTCTTCCTCAGGAGGATGAATTCTTTACCTCTGATACATTTAGATGTCTCTGTCTCTCCCCACAGTGGAGATACAAGAATGTTCTGCAGAAATAGTATTCCCAGAAATAGTATTTAAAAGAAATGGCCTGGTGTTTGTGATGAGTGTGTGGGTGTTTGTGATGAGTGTGTCTGACTGTCTGGGCACTTGAGCCTACATAAGCCACAGCAGCCTGGGTGCACAGGAGCGTGCAGGTCAGGTGCAGCTCCGTTTCCTGCTCTGTGTTACTTTGCAGCAAAGGGATACGTGGAAACGTGGTGATCCTACTGTCATCACTCACGTTAGACACCCACACAGTAGAGGCATTGTTTGGTAAAGCAGCCTCCTCCGAAACGTTCCCAGAACTGCAGATCTTGCAAACCTGCTGGAGTCTGCCAACACACACACCATTTAGTCCCACAGAAGCTAGAAATCACAGAATCAGGCAGAGGCATCTCCAGAGAATCATGTTGGGCATTAAATGGGGAATGATTGTTCATGCAGAATGTGAGAATGGGAAAAACAAATGTGGCACCCTCTTGAGTGGGTTGATTTATGAATGCCGAAGAGTTGGGAAAGATAAAGTTGCCTTCTGGGACCAGCTAATTTCATGTTTTACTTGCTTGTAAATAAGTGAGTTTTAGATAAATGCACCCATCTAGCTGAGTGCACGTTTCATTATGGGGAGGATTAAACTAGTTTAAAAGATTTAGGAGTCTACTGTGCCAAGTTCATGTTTCTTAAGAATGAGGATTGCCAAGTCCAGTGGGTGTAAGAGCTACTTTAGAAGCACTTTTATGAACTATTCCTGATATGTATCTCCAAAATACTTAAAACAACACCTGTCATAGACCATTCTTTCTTCATCCTCTTCTTATGCCAAGTAACAAGCCACATAGTTTCTACCACTGATAAAACTCCTGGAATACTGTATCCTGCAGCCTTGGTGTATAGTATACATTGGCAGACCTTTTTTCTTTTTTTCCCTTCTCTCCAGGATTGCTACATACTGGGTATGAGTGCTAATAAACTGCTTGGGAGCCACTATTATCGTGTTAATCTGGATTTGGCATTGTGAGGATATTAAAGCTATCCCATTATCAGCCTTGTGAATGTAAAATGCCATGGACTTTTAAATATTTACATTACTGTGAGCTACAGCGCCAAAGGTATGAGGGGGCTGTATTCAGACCTCCCACGATGGAGTCTCAGGCGTAAAGAGGGATTTGTCCTCCTGACTATGCAGGATTATCACGTCCTCTCTCCCTATATAATGAGCAGAGAGTAAATGATTATGTTGGCTAAGTTAGGTGCTTATAGCAACTGATAATTTTTTCCACTGGTATTAGAGGGAAGCAGGATCCGAACAATAGGTTAAATCCTTCTTACTATTCCGAATGCAGCTGGCTGAGCAGCTTCCTGCTTGGCATCGCACAGTATCTATTGAGTTCCCCTAGATGGACAACGTAACAGCAAACTGTGATAGGAACCCTTACTGGGAGTCCTTTGGATGACTTTATGTTGACAGGACACAGAGCACATTGAAACTGTGGCAGGGGGTTCTGCAGGGGACACAGTCCTTGGGTGTGTGAGAAGCAGGAGGGAAGTCAGCTCTGTACCTGGGTCAGGCTGTGCAGAGCTTCAGCGTGACGTCCTGCAACGCCAGGCACTTCCCTACCCGGTCCAGGCAATGAAAAGGGAAGAGCCATAGCTAGGTTCATGCAAACCCAGCAATGTTCTTACGACATGTCTAACCATTCTAGCAAAGAATTATTGTTGCCAGTCACTCCGGGTACCTGGAACTGGCATAGAGGAAGCCTGTGCAGAAGCTGTGCTGCCACAGAGCACACTGCAGGCCATGTGAGTGGCAATATGTAAATCATCATTAGCAGATGTTTATTGTTTCTTTTCTGAAAATCAGATTTGACTAATCAGCCTAAGTGAAACATATGCTGAATTAATTGAAGTTTGTTTTAAAATAATTTGCATGCTTATTGCTTTTAACTGATTGCAATTGGGGCTTTTGAATACTTTTTAACAAACAGAGTCACCTAGGTTGAGTTTTTCAAAGCACTGATTGGCTTGTTGCCATGTGTCTTCCGCTAATATTTTACTGGCGGAATGACCTGTATTGTACTGAATTCACAACCCCCCTGTATTACAGGAAAAAAAAAAAAAAAAGAACATGTCATTGTTTCCTATTGTGCCATGGTGGTTTTGTAATGAGTACAATTGCTGAGATATGTGTGCCATGATGAAAGATGCAATGATTACAGATTAACTGAAGACAGCAGAGCTTTTATGAATAATACACAGAGTTGACAGCACATTTAAGCAGTGTGTGTGGTGGCGAATCTCATTTTCTGGCAGATTGCTCACCTGAGCGCTGGCTTGCAGCCACGTCCAGCACTGCCCCTTAGCAGCGGAGGGTAGGTCTGTAGTGTCGCGCTAGCCCGGGGCTCAGGGTTGCCCTTCAGGCCGGCGCCAGCAGCTGCACTGCCTACGTGTTGTGCGACACCGCGGTGAGAGCCGGGCGGGAGCCAGCTGGCTCCGCAGGCAGGACGTGTAGGGTGGGAAGGGACTGGCACCATCTCAAGCTCTGCCCCAACAGGCAGCCTGGCTCGTCTGGCTCAACCCACTTGTCTCCGGGAACCTGGCATGGCCGCCAAAGGCAGCAGAGACGTTGCCAGTGTATTGGTGCCTCACTTGTGTGCCCAGCCAAGGGTTCTGCTTCTGCCTCTGTTGACTTATTGCTTCACGCTGGGCAAGTCACTTCAGACTTGCTCCCCACACTTTGGCTAGCTGAAGTCAGTTCTTGGGTCCAAGATCAGTATTTGAGAATAAAGCAGTTTGCACAATGGGGATCTGAGCAGGATGTTCTTTCAACTCAGGGCATCTCAAAGGGAGCCAGTGAACCATGTGCTTCAGGCTGTGCATGGGCTTAATGGTCTCCAGGTGGAGACAAAGGTGTAGGTTATGACCTATAACTTCCTAAATAGCCTGGGGCTGGCCTCCCTGATACCGCCTTTCTTTTTGTCCATAAAGTAGAAGGCAGAAGCATGCTCATTCCTGGGAATAGCAAGGTGACCAGCAACCTGTATCCAGTCTTCAAGAACCGTCCGTTGTCTCTACTCTATACTGTCTGGTTTGAAATGAATTTGTCAAGACTGGCTCCAGAGATGATGTGAATCTAGAACCACACAGCCCCAGGGGCACAGGGCTGTCCGCTCAGCTGAGCTCCAGTGAGAGAGGCTTCTGTAAGGTGGAAGTTTACTTTAATTGTGGTTCAATTTAGTTGTATTTAGTCTTAGACAAAAACTCTGCTTTGGAAACAATCTGCAGGACAGAGGACTCGGGCTCCTTGTATGATGGAGCCCCTTCTGTGGAGCACCCTGTCCACTTGCTGATAAATACTGCTCATACCAGCAGAGCATTTATCTCGCTAGCACTGCTTACTCCATTGCAAAGTTTTGCAGGGCTAGCAGAGCTCGGTTTGTTCGTTTCATTTGTTAGCTCTCTTGGATCTTCCTCAGACCACACTGAAGACAAGAGGCACTCATTAAGAGCAGCAGTTTGTTTCAAGTGCTTTCTCATAAGTTTTCAAATCTTCCTGCTATAATGTCACAGCATCACTGGCTCCTGTGATGGAGAATAGCAGTGGTTCATTAGGCTCATAAATCCAAAAGGAAGAAAGACTCTCCTGGAGACATGAGTAGCTTTATAACAAACAGAGCAGCAGGAGAGCCTGCAAATTATCAGCCCAGTGCTTTACAAGCATTTTATCATCAGTTGGGGGAAATTACAATAAAGAGCAATGAGTAAGTGAAACATAAACTATGGCATAAACATGTCCTGTGTTCTTCTCTGTCCACGTTTCATTTAAAAACCTAATTGAAGCCATGATACCAGGGTGAGAATCTGGGGCACCTTCAAAAACTCTTTCCCATCCAGAGATTTACCTAGGCTGGAAATGACACAAAATACGTGTACCAGTTCTTCCTAAAGAAAGAAAATATATGCAGCATTTAATGATACTCTCCTATTATTCTGCTGCAAACATTGCATGATGATGAATTTGATATGATGTTTACACTCTATCCAATAGTTTTACCACTACCACATTTTTAAGAGTGCAGCTTTGATTTATTACTAGTGATACTAAGATCCCAGCCTGTAAATTTTTACAGCAAGCAGACTTGAATTATGTGTTGAGTCTGCTGCACTGGATCAAAAATGCTCAAAACGATCTCTGGGAAGATTTAAATGTATACGGTCTCTAAGCCATGGAAATATTGCTCTAATGTGCCTATGTGATATTTAACAGATTGTGAGTTCAAATCCATTTATCAACTGATGTCTAATGAGTTTGGCAGGCGCTTACTACATTAAGTATAAGAAAAACTATGAGCATAATGATGTAGACTGAGGAGAATTTAATGAACAAATAAGTGACCTTCGCATTTATGTGAGATAAAGATTTCATGCCAAATTTTGCATAATATACACTTGAAATAATGGGATATTTATTAGATTTCTTTTCTCCTTTTTCTTTCTTCATATTTAAAAGTGAGTTTTTGAATAGCAGACCTGTATCATGCATGGATATGTGATTGGGAAGTGTACAGCTGAACTACAGTGCCTAATCCCTTCACTACCGCCTGAGGGAATCTGACTGCACAGATTCCCAAGTCTGCTTGGGAATCTCAGATCGCAGCAAATCTCAAACCTGCTTCGAGATGGCAGTGAGCGCATGGTTGCAAGATGTAAGGGCATTCACCTTGGTGCCTCAGTTGCCATTACTGCTTAATGTGTCTGGAAAACTGGCATCTGTTTTGATGCTTGTGTGTACTCCCAGCTGGGCGCAACTCCATCTTCTGTGGCCAGATCTGGCTCCTCATGGGCTCTGTCTGGGTGCTGGAGCTCAGAGCAGTACCGAACATGACTCCATCCACCTCTCACTGCTTCAGATCCAGCCATGGTAGCGGAGACCAACTGCATCAGTTTGTGAACAAGTCCAGGGGCTGGGAAACTGGCGGATCAATAGGTGCTATTTATACAGCTTGCCCCATCTCCGGTGGGAACATCTGGGTGCTGCACCTGGCCAGGATGCCAGCTGCAGAGCAGCAAGGTGGAGGGTGTCCCGCACCCCTCCTTAGCTTCCACCTTTTCAAGAAGGTTTTTGGTTGCTGCTCTCTGCCCATGTAAAACCTGACAAATAGACTTCTTGCAAAGATCTTGCTTGCAACAGTGAACTGGACTGGCAGTAAAAATAATAAGCTATTTCTCGGGGCTGTGACATCGCACTTTCATTAAAAAATAACCAACGCAGAGGATATTTCCACCAGAGGCAATGGGAGTTTTCGCTGAGGCAGTCCAACTCAGTGGGAAGAGACTCATAATCTGATCATTAAAAAGGGAATAGGGCAGGGGGCGGTTTTCTGAAAGGAATTGATTGAGCCACGTGGTAGGAAAAGCAGTATTTTATTTACTTTTTCCCATCCTTTTTTTTTAGCTTATGTGGGAGCAGCAAAACCTGACTTCATTTCTCTATTTCAGATGATCTGTGGCTATGCTGCTTGTCCTGTAACTCGGCAGGTATTAGGAACCACATTCCAACTAATGAACTAAGAGCGAATAATTTATTTAATGTGTCAGACATGGCAGAAGGTACTGCAGCCAGTCACTGCTCATGAAGTTAATTGCTGCACTAAGAAAACAAATCTGTGCAAGCCCTCATTTCAAAGTTATTTCCAAGCATTAACTCAAAAGTTATTTCAATAACAAGGCCCCTTAAAAGAAGCATCACTTTTCATAGCACATTGCGTAGCTCTGTTGACCCTCAAGCACTGTTCTGCTGGGTGAAGCATAGTTCAAACAAAACTTGAACCATAAAACTTGGGGGACGGGGAGGTGTAAAGTCTGTGATTAATTAGCAATTAACAATATTGAAATTCAGTGAGAAGGGAAAGAATTAGATCTGTGGGGAAATTTTTGAATCCTTAGTGTGCTAAAAAATGAATATGCTATCATTATGGCCACTTAGTAGTTCTCCAAGTTGGGTATTTAAACAACTCAAACAGGATCAATTTTGAGGGTTAAATGTGCAGTGGTTTAGAAACCTACCTAAATATCATGTTTTCACTGAAGCTGCAAAATTTGAGAATGTAGTCATACTCACCAGTGAGTAAAACTCTTCCCTCAGATAAATGCCAGGATGTGTGTGGACAGTGGAGCACTGTATGTAGATCCAAGGGAAGAATTGGGTCGCCTTGGTGAAATCCATTCCTGTGCTGGGCCTCTGCAGAACCTGGTTTTAAGGCATTTAAGTGGTGTCCTCGCTTTGTATTAGTTTTCTGCTCAGGGGTGAGCTTCGCTGTCAGTATGTAGGAGTCCTGCTCTCTCTTGCCTCATGCAAACAAGATAAACAGCAGCATGGGATCCCTGAACCTCCTGTAACTAGAAACTCCCAGTCCTATCCCCTGCTAAGCAATGTGGTCTGGACGAGGAATAAGATATATCACAGACCAAACTTCACCTTGCTGCTGCCCCATTTTACTGAGATCCTACACAGACTTCCACTTACTTACAGTCATGCTTGGCTTATCTTTGAGACTTCAGGGGTATTTCCCAAATTCCCAGCTTGCAGAAAGAAACGCACATTTATGGAATGGAAATCCTAAGATAAATTAAGCTTTTCAGAGAGCTTTTCAGAGAACTACCTATAGCAAGTAAGTAGAAAATGATGATTTAGGAACCTGTTCCTGTGCACCTTAGCTGTTCTGGGGAGCAGCGTGGAAGGAGCAGTGACTGCGCTGGTTGCTCTGTGGCTAAGGGACACGTCAGTCTAGGTGTGAGTGTGATGCCGTTAATTTCCATTTGCATTTGATTACACCAAGGTTGAAGTTGGTCCACAGTGTTTTATTGTAGTCATTTATTTTGTTTTATTTCTGTTTCCTATACTGTAAAACTGATCGGCTGAACCATACAGCATGTAGCAATTTACAGTAAACCCTCCTTGTTCGGCTCAGTAATGGATGGAAACAATTCTGAAGTTAATAGTATTAGTGAGGAAATACAGTCATTCTTAGCTAGTCTTGTAATGCCCTTTTGGAAAAATGATACTTGAGACTACTTTTATCATTTGATTTACAAGTCACAAATTTGTGCAAGAAACTTGACTTTAACTCAGTCACACACCTTATAAACTGAGCAGGGCCGGTTCACAAATGATTTTACAGCTCCATACACTTCCCTGGAGGAGCCATCTCCTTCCTGCTGGCCAGACACATTGCCTTGAAACGGCTGCCAACTTTTTAAGAGTTCCTTTTTGGCTATATTCTTCTTTTCATAGCAGCATTCATGGCCCCAGCCCAAGTTCGTAAGGAACAAAGTGTAAAATTAATCAATGGATTGATACACTGTTTAGAATAAAAACAGCCCAGTTCTGGCTGGGTTTTCTGCCCCTCCAGCCAAAGGAGTGCATGTGTGTACATGAAATGTAATTTAGTTTTTCCTTTGCTGCCTGTTGATTTTTCTCTAATTCATTTTCCTTTTGCCTCTTATTGAGTCTCCTCTTGTCTGGGTGAGTTTAACCCTGGAGTGCCTGGTCTGTAGGATGTGCAGGCATCCAAGGGACCCTGGCAGGCCCTGGGCTAGTTAGTGGTTGCATTAACCACTGGAAGTGAAGAGGTGATCTGGAGGAAAAGGGACACGTGAGCTCAGGAACCTGCATGTGAAGCCGTGATGGGTGAAATCTAACCAGGGTTTAATGACTTGTAACACCCTGAGAAAACGTCTCATTAATTATAGCTTTGAATGTCTTCCAAATGAAGTCTCACCTGGAAAAGGCGGGATTTGGAGGTGAGCGCAGCCCCGTTGAACGCAGGAAGGAGCGCGCCGAGGTTGCAGCCGGTGGCTGGCGCAGCTCCTTGCCCTGGAGACAGGAGCTGCGGCTGTTCCATCACACAGGGATGCATCACGCAGTGCTGTATCTCCGAGCCTGAGTGACCGAGCACACGTGTTCACACTTAGAATAGCACCAACCATTATTAATCAAACATCCGGAAACAGAAAACAAGCCTATGTAGTCTGTGAAGCAAAGGGAGTGTTTAGGGGGCCCGCTGGATAATTGCACATATTTCATAGACTCCAGCAAGCCCTTTCCGACAGGTGAGAGTTGACAACAGCGGTGCTGGAAACCGTAATTTCAGAAGTAGCTGGTCTGGGAAAAAGTTAATCATATCGGAGGCACTGTCTAGCGCCACTCAATCTTGTTTCTATCACTCTCAAAGTCATGTATTTTTAAAAATACCAAAAGCAATTTAAAAATACATCTAACAGTAATCACTTCATTGGAAACAACAGACTGCAGTAACATAAAACAGCAGCCACTTTCCTGTGAAGATTTATGAGACAGGCTAGTTTTCTCACGACTTGCGTTATTCCTGCCTTATTGTTTTGTCAGCATTGGATATGGAAAGTGGATGATATGTGAACATACTCCAGCACTAGAACGCCTTCGAGTTTTGATTAGGTAACAAAATTGAAAAAGTGAGTTTACTTTTCCCCGTTTGATCTTTGTGATTTAAATTTGGGTAAAACAAGCGAGCCGAGGAAGTGGGCTGACCCCTCCCGAGCCCACGTACTCCGCTCCCCACAAATGGCTTCAAGTGCTGCCTTGATGCTCCCCGTCCCAAACCAACCCGACAGGGCAGGAACAGCTCGCAGGCTGCTGCTGCAGCAGCTCCGTTAGGTGGTTGGGACTTCCAGCGCTCTTGTAGCAAGCAGCTTCTTGTACCAAGTGCCTCCCACTTCTTCACAGTAAATACAAAGCAGCACACACAGCATCTTTGGCGTTTGAAGCTAGACTACTGGTGGAAATGAAATTTCATACTTATATAATATAGCTATGTAGAGCGATATATAAAAACTATATAATAAACTAAATAGGTAAACTACATAATATGTATTTTCTCTTTCTCTCTAAATATATATGAATAAATAAAATGGGGCTTGTCATATGCAGTTTACCACCTTGGGACAAATTACAAAGTACTTTTATTATAATCAAACAGGAGCCAACAACTTAAAAATGCACTAATCTTTTGTATTACTGCTATTGAATTCTAATGCCTTTTAGTCCACTTGTTCTAATGGCACCCCTAATGGCATCTTTGTGAATTAATTGCAGCCTCCTGAGAAAAGAGTTTATCATGGAAATGTCATAACTCAGCTTTTCCACTGTTTACATTAGCATCCTGCAAGTCCCAAGTTCCTTGAGTAGATCTACTTGCTGCACAGCTGGCTGACATCTACCAGGCAGAGTTACTGATGTGAGAATATTCTGTAGACTAAGGCTGTATGTTCGTAATAATTTGTAGTAATTCATTAAAAATAAGTTGCCTGTATTCCTAACAGAACCGCAATTAATGTATATTGAAGTAGTGATTGTTCATTAGGAAGTCATATTTTAGTTCCTATTTAATTACAATCCAGTTATGACCATTTATTACCAATAATTCTAATGAGGTAAAATAAGGAATGTATTGAAAACTAATGATAATGTTACGAAGGTTCATTTGGAATTTACACAATAATTCCTACTTAATTACAATGGAATTGCTTCTACTTTGTACACACTAGGTGGGGTAGGGCAGTGATTCTTGATGAAAGATCTATCCACACCTACCTTGGTTATGCAGGATATGGACCCAAACCTGCGGGATGCTGATGTACCAGGACGCAGCACTGCTGCCAGGAACACAACTGCACTGCCCTGCAACGAGCCCATTTTCACACTAAGTACAAGTCTCAGCTTGTTCCCAGCCACGTTCATCCACTTGTTTTCTCACAGGGCTTGTCTGTTCTGGGATGGGCTTTTAGATGCTGCTCCAAAGGGGAGGCCGTGGTTACACAGAGGGATTTGCAAAGCCTGGCTCAGGTGTGCAGAAGAGGAGACGATGGTGGCTTTGCTCTGCCTTGAGTCTCCTGGAGGGAGATCGCAGCTCAGGCAAAAGCCACGTGGGCTCAGGAGAGCTCATGGAGAAGGAGCTCTTCTCTTGAGGATTAGTGGTGTGATCACTTTTCAGAGTGTTAGGAGGAGATGGGGCTGATCATATGCTGTGGAGGAGGGAAACATGCACGGATGGGCATATTCTCGGTGAGCATGTATGGACGAAGAATGTAGAGGAAAAGCACTGTCCTTGATTTTGTCCAGAGCCTGTAAGAACCCTACCTAGTTATGAGGTTGATAACACTGCATTTCTCTATTAAGAGCTCTGACGAGATCTACCCTAGATCGACGCATTGAAGTACAGCTTCTACATATCTTGTTTCTGATCCTTGATCCCTTGGAGATATGGGTGCATTATGATTCCAAGGAAGAACTTCTGATCTCTCTTTCTCTTCCCAGATTTAGGGAATACTGGCTCTTTGGTGTGATCTTAAACTCATCTTAAGAAACAAAATTATGTGGGCAGCCTTAGCTTTGCTTTGCAAGAATCCCTGATAAAAGGGAATCTGAGCATAGTAATTTTTGCTATGAGTTGTACAGCCTGAAGTGTCTACGAAAAGCTACCACGAACTTATCTTGCTTACGTTAAGGTTTGATACCTAAATTTCCCCCTCAAAGCAATGGTTCAACTCCATCCGTGGTGCAAGCTGCTTGCTGTATTCAGAGGTGCTACACCAGGGACCAATTGCTGCAATGTGCCTGGTGCCACAGTCCTTGTGTAGCAAAAATTCTCCCTTTCTATAATCAGCCTGAGGCAGAGAATATTTATAACAGCCACTTACTAGGTCTTCATATTTTTCCTCATTCTAATTTCTTCCTTCTCTTTTTCTCCCTGTGTCTATCACCTTTTTTTCATGTCTCTCCAGATGCATTTCCCAGCATCAGATAATTGAAAGTCAGTGAACTGAGTTTCAGGTTATTTTGCTAAAAGATACCTATTATTTTGATGAAGCAGGTGCACGGAATTAAAAAAAAACCTCCATAATTGCTACTTTACTATCAGGCTTCTGCTGCCTAATCTCCTTTGATGTTTGGTAGAACAAGCTTTCTATCTCCTCTAGGATGATTACAGGGAACATTGCTCTGTTCCTCCTACAGAATCCGTTCCTGATGGATATTAACCTGGGTTATCAATTAAAGTTCTTTTATGTGCCTAGTGATTAGAGCCAGAATTGTGTGTGATTTCTAGCATGAAGCAGGTTTGTGGTGATTTCTGCCATTAATATTAATTAATCACTGATATGTCAAATGTTCACAAATGAATGCACAAGGTGAGCATGTACAATTTACTGTAGTAACCTGGGACTGAAATAATGTAACTGCTCTCATTTTAAACATTTGGCAACACTTCCCATAAAGTCATCTTAATATAACTAGCCAAAAAATGGAGAAGCTGAATGAATAATTGCAGTATTAAAAGTGTGGCTGTAGAACTGCCTCTTACTAAAATGGTTGATACTTCCCCTGTTATACTTTGTTCTCACTAATGGCTCTGACAAGCTTCCAGCCTTTGCTGCAGAATATTGCATGCTGATATTGGCTTTTCCTAGTGAAAATAATATCTGAATACGGGTATGTTGAAAGACTTAAAATGCATATATGTGTAAAGAGAGACAGTGATTGAGAGAGTGTGCATGTTTTTATAGACTTGGATTTTGGCAGCTCAGGGCATAGGAAGCATCTGTCCTCTTTGAACACACACATCCTTCCAGGGCCGACCAGCCGGTGCCTCTTCCTCTCTGTGTGGGACTGAGCTACCTCTGGCCTTGCTCTGAGTTTCCCGTAGGGCTATTTCCCCAACATGGTATGGGTTGGCATTGAATTTGAGCATGGGAATTAGTCCTCTGCTTGCTCTGTGACAAGGAGAGTCTGATGCTGAGTACAGAGGACCAAAAACTAGGCCTGAGAAGAAAAATCAGGTGTACAGAGAGTCTGCTGTAATCTGGGACACGAGAGAAGTAAATTTTGACAGGTTGGTTGAGAAGTATGAGGCTAGACACTGATTAGTGGGAAAAGGAGATTGATACTAGTTGGGCACAGAAATTGATGGGAAGACACGTAGTGCCTGGTCCAAGTCCTGGCCAACCTGTCTGGCCAACCTTCATGATGGCATTCCTTAACTTCAGCGTGCCTGACCAGTCCCAGGCATTCATGGTAGAATTGAGTCTGTGGACATATAGGTGGCATATGAAATGCTTATAGAGGTGGAGCAATCTCAGAAATGAGCATATGTTAACAACGGCAGACCCTCACGGAACGTGATTGAATAGCACATTTGCATTCAGTGAGAGTGATTGCTTTACTGTATAAAGTGGCACCAGCGTGTTTGCAAGTATTTAAATGACATTTATATCTTTAGTATCTGTTTGCCTCCTAGAGTGCAATGACATTGAACAAGGAATCGTTTTCCTTGTTTTGGAGATAGAAAAGATACAGACAAAAAAAGGCTACCCCAAAAATTCAGAGCAGAGTTGGAAAGAGAAATATAATCTCCTTAGTGTCAATCCTGTGCTTTGGGTAATCTTGGAGCCAAAGGCTTACTGGGCTGTATTATTGGCATAATGGTAAAGGGGTGCACCAATGACTGTTGCACCTCTGACTGTTCAAACCAGATGAATAGCTTGCAAATGGGATTTAATTATCCCACAATACTAATCACGCAGTCCATTCCCGCTGATGTTACTTTTACTGTTGGCAAGAGTATTGAACAGTGCTGCCAGGCGTTAAGGGGCTATTATTTTTTTCCAAGCATGTGATACTCTTTACACATGGAGCCTCATCAGATGCTGGTGGCACAAAACATGCTGGTGCTCTCCAGCTATATCCGGACACCCAGGACATCTTCCAGATGCTGTCAGGTTGCTCTTGTCAGCTGTGAGCTGTTCAAGAGCCTGGCCTCCAAGACTCAAACTTACCATGAGAGCGAGTGCAGGACCTCTGGGCTCACTGGAGCTGAACATGTTTATACCAGGAGGGAGTTTAGCCAGGTGTATGTGCTAACTTGTGACTCTTGAAGATGCTTTCAGATTTCTCCTGTGAAATGCATCTCTTGGACACTTCCTTCTTAGCACTGGCCCGTCTCAAGTCTGAGCCTTGTTCAGCAAGTGTCTGGTTTATCCGTTACTTATATTGTCATAAATCTTGGACAAAAGCAATTATGAGGAAAGCATATTTCATTCTTTTATGGAATTCCTTAAAGCTGATGAGAGCAGTCAGATGGCTATTTTCATCAATGAACCTTTGATAGAGCATTAGGAAACAGAGATGGTGTCTTTTAATAGGCCATTATTACCTGCCGTGGGTGCAAGGAGCTCTCATGCATTCCAAAAGTGTATTAATGAGAGAGTAAAACATGACTTTGAATTAATAGGCCCAGAAAGGGCCTTATTTTCCCTCTCAAAATGATTTAAAATGGATTTTGCTTTTAATAACTGCTGGACTCATGAGTGGCATGGGGACAGAACTGTTTCTAGCCCCATGACATGGAGTCATTCGGCTCTTGTGCTGCAGCAGCAAAACTGCTGCCCTACAGGTGAATCTCTGCTCATAATTCCTGTCAGGCAGGTCTCAGCAGCGGGCAAGCGGACGCAGAAGCGCCCCAGAGCTCCAGGTGAGGACACTGAGCCTCTCCCGGGGGCTTACGCAGGGGCCCAGGGACCTGGCAGGCTTTCTGTGTGTCACTAGCAGAGGCTCTGGTGCAAACTGGGGCCTGCTCTCCCCACCTCCTTCACACCCTGGCTTTCCTGTCCCAGCTACCACGATTGGGAATGGTAGAAGTAGGTTTGGTTGGTAGAAGTAGGTGTCAAGGAATGGAGTTGTTTCCACAAGAATGGGGAACAGTAGCAGAGAGGTTTGCCAAACTAGGAGTGCCACCATGGAGAAGGTTTCCCCTCCCAGCTACTTTTGTCCCCGCTGAACTTGTTTTATCAAGTGCTATGTGAAGATGGACAAGGGGAAGGTCATGGGACACAGCAAGGTGGTGATACCTACGTCCTGGCACTCTGGGCTCATATTTGAGTCTAGCGGCTCCCAAACAGAGCACACACACAGAGGAGCAGCCCTCCAAGGTGTTTCATAAGGCAAGACAGTGCAGAAGGAGCCTCCACATTGTGACTCCGTGGCAGAAAAGATTCAAGACCTACGTGAGACCAATGGGGAGAATGCACTTAAGTTTTTGCATTTAAGCAATGTTACTTTTGTGTGAGATGGTGGTTCAGAGAGGACCAAAACAAAACCTTCAAGGAAATAAAAAGAGTTGGCCAGAGCAAGGCGTAAATAGGAAATTCCATGCTGATTCCGCAGGAAGCTTGAAGGAAGGAGGTTGATAGAAGAACAAACTTGGCTCTTTTATGGTAGATGAAGCATAAACATTGCCAAGCCTAAAGGAGGGTAGGAGGAGAAGCGTTGGCTGAACAGCCATGGCTGTGGAAGGTGGTACACACAAGTGCACCCAGTGACTGTTTGGAGTGCGCCTTCCCGCTGTGGTTGGGAAGGGGGAACCCAGCATTAGGAAACCTCTGTATTTCCATCCGTCAACAGAGACGACGAGGGCACAGCCAGGGCCCTTGCAGTGCTTCAGAACATGCAGCAGCGTAAGGCAGGAGATGGATGTGTGTCCGACAGCAAACACGCATTAACCCCGCCGAGCTGCCTTAACTACATTTCTACCACAGCAGTATGTTAGGAAGCAAGGAGAAGGCAGAGCTGGGTAAGCCAGGGCATTTGGAGCAAATTAACAAAATCAATAATAATAATGATAGTAATCACTGTCTTCCACTGCTGTTGTTTGAAGTCAAATTACGGTTTGCTATAAAGCAGTTTTAAACTATAACTGCCTTTTTACATATGAGTCTTAATTAAAATTATGAATTTTATAGTCAGATTTTTTTTTCCTGCATTACATGAATTCTACTTTTTGCTCAGGTAGCTTTTCCTTTAATGATTGTCACAGGCCATCTTTAAGGAAGAGGAAAGCAAATGATTAATAAAAATGTGAACAGGTGGTTGCTCTGCTACTAAAAAAGATTAGGAGTGCAATAATTTTGTAATTATTATTAAACCTTTTAAAGGTTTTTAAATCCATGATAATATATTTCCCTATTGCTTCTTCTGGCACCCCTTTTGCTCCTGGCATCTCATTCAGAATAATAATTAATGAGAGCTGAGGTATCTAATATATATTTTATTCCTTCTGTTTCAGTCCCTTAAGTAACCATCTTGTCACATTTGTTATGCAAATTTTCACACATTGCGTGTAATTTCAACAATATGTGAGAATGCCTCTCAAAATGTCCTGAGTATTTTATTTTATATATTTTTAACAATTGACATGTTTTTCTTGAAAAACAGCATTTTTTCATATACCTTCAGAGAAACAGATGAAGCTGTATAGTTGCTTATGTTTTATCAAGGTAAAGGAAAGCAAAGAAATGTATGAAAGTATTAGGTGGTAGTAATAATAATTATTTTTTTAAAAAGCTGCAAACTGCACAATTAGAAGCAAAGTATGTCCTGTCTCCTCAGTAACGACCCACTTAGACAGGTAAGCATTGTGCATGTGTTTAATTAAAAGGAAGTTATTTAAAGTAGATGATGGACCATGCAGCCTGTCAAAAAACCTGTGCTGTAATGAGAATTCAGCCCATCCATTATGCATTTGTCAGCTGGGTCTGTTTGCTTCTAAAAGTTTTGTTTGCTAACAGAAATGATCATCGTCGTGGGCTAAATGAAGGGGTGTTTGGACAGCGGGGTGCAGGGATGCTGAGCAGAAGGAGCCGTGTGGGCTAGCGGTACCCGCAGCTTGGAAGCGACTGATGTTGATTTTTGCAAGTAGTGCCTCAAGTGGGATTTTCTACAGGACTAAGATGGGCCTGTCTTGATGAAACAAATGGTAAAATGCCTGTTCACGGCAGTGGAAACAGGGCAGACAAACCCTGTGCACATTTGAAGACATCTCCTCACATGGATCCTCCTGGATCGAGGCTTGTTTCAGAGTGCGAGATGTGCATCCAGTTCCTCATTGCTGTTTTAGTCCATGTCATTTCCTCTGACCCTGGGCATGTCCCCCACCCATTCGGAGGGATCTGCAGGCCGGCTCATGAACTCAAGGTAATAGTGACCCTGGGTGCAGTGAGTTGCCTTCGACCAGCTAATGGGCTTTGAGCAGTCTGCTCTCCTCCTGGTCCAGCTGGCCTTGTCCTGCACGAAGCTGTGGGTTTCCCTGTTACACTGCAGATGTGTGAAGTGGAGCAGACATCTACTAAGACCCTGTCTGGGATTTGCAGCCAGCAAGTACTCATCTACAGGGCGTAAGGCCATTTGTCTTGAACCCAAAAAGTATATACTTAATTTTAAACATGTGTGGGCAGCCTCAGTTCAAAAACTATTTCCCTGGATTAACTACTGTACTCACCACCTCACAAAATTAATCCTTGTTTGGGGAGGGAATGTATAATCACATGGCAAGTCCTTGTATGCAGTTTAGATAGGGTAAGGAAGAAAGAGAACTAACCTCTGCACCAGGGTGAAGTTGTGTACATGGATGTGTGTGATGACTTGGACATACATCTGTGACACTTAAGCAGCTATTTGAGTGAAAGACTCCTGGATGTTTAAATTGCTCACGGCCATTCAAAAATAAGGAAATTTGGGCTGCTTTTGTGGCAGACTAATATATAGATTGAGTCTGTTAGCACTGTAAAACTTAAGGCACAGAACCTTTCTTTAAAGGTTTCATTTAATTCCTTCCAGAAAGAATGAGTCAGTGGGCATGGAGTGCTTAATGTTTTTGCTGTGGCTTTCTTTGGCAAGGATCCTGGGGTCATGCAACTCTCCCACCTGGTTCTGCCTTTTACCTTTAATCACACTTTTTGCAATATGGGCTAATGGTAACCATTTGCCCACAGAGTCACTTTAAGGCCTTGAAAATCTGTCTGGTGACCTTTTCCATGCTTTGCTGGAGATGTGGGCAACAGAAGCATCATATGGGAGATTAACCTACAAAGAGGAATGATTAATTAGGCAAGTATGAGCGAAAGTCAGATCAACTTTTAATGTTGTTCCACGCTGAGCAGATGATGTTTGTCCCCGTCGTACTGCGGTGGAGCCCCGCTGTGCTGTGACCTGCGCTGCTGCCAGAGCGCCGGCAGCGTGACTCGGTGGGTCCTCAGTGCTGCCAGCGCTGGGAACGCTGACGGAGATGCCATGAGCCCTGTGGGTGCTGGTCGTGTCTCGTTAGCAGGGATCTCAATGAAGGATTTTGCCTGTCAACCAGCAGCAAGGGCGCCCTGCGTGCCTGGGCACCAGGACACAGATGAGCTGCTTGAGAGGAACCTCTGGAGATCAGAGCAGCCACCTGCCCGCACCGGGATGGTAGCAGCTCGGGTCTGAGACGCCTGTGGGTTTCTTGGTCTTGTGGTTTGCTTTGCAAACAAGACCTTAGGCCTTGAGAGTTTAAGCTGCCTAGTTTTAGCAAAACTAAACTAATCCAAAATAAAGTTAAACAGATCTCTAGAATTGCTTCAGTCTTCTAAATACAGCCAACTTTTAGCTCCCAAGTTTTTAAAGATAATTGCGCAGGCTGGTTTGTAAAATATGAGGGCTATGATGCCCTCCCTGCGATGAAAAGACATGCAGTAAAAATGTAAATACCGATCTTGAAAGCTTTCTTAATAAACACTGTAATTTCCCTAAAATCCTTGCTACAATATCAAAATTCTAATCCAGTTTGAGATGAGCTGTTTTAGACCGTAATTGGGCTGTTCATTCCCTATGCATACTGCGATCCTAATCTAATATGTAACAAGAACTTAAAAGCTAATCAATAATAGAACACGATTCTCTATCAGTAGAGCTGCCTGTTGACTCCTGTGAGAGGGATCTTCACAAGACAGCTCGGCTCTGATGACAGCCTTATATTTATTTTAAACATGAAGTTGAAACATCATCTTTCTCTGTATTGTCACTTCCAATTATTTTTAGAACAAAAACACCAGAGGGAAATGAGATCCTCATCCTGAAAAGCGCATTCATATTTGATAAATAGCCACAAATTCTGGAGAATGTTTACTGAAATGTGCGCTTGAAATGCTTTCCCAGGCATAGATTAAGCCTTAGATTATCTATCGTCAGATGTGCCTGGGTCACTTTACCAAGCTGACCCTTCCCTGTGCTCAGAGGTAGGGAGCGAAAGGGGCTGATTCCCCTGGTGCTGGACCTCAAGCTTTGCCCCCGGTGATACCAGGGTAGAATAGCACTGAAGGAGAATCAAAGTGAACTGCCACTTATTGTCCTTCAGTAGAAGTCAGGAAACCTTTTATATCCTCACGTACAAAAGACAAATTCCCACTTTTCATGTCTAGGCAGTGACTTGAGATGGAGAAGGTGGAGGGAAGGGGGTTAAGTAAGTACCCAGATGTGCCTAAAACCATATCAATCATAGGCATGAAAAAAATGCTGCTCTTTTAATAGGCAGACTGAACCAGTGTGCACAGCTGGATTTTGAATTTTATGGGCTCTCTCAGTAAAATGGAAGTAGAAGATATCTTACATCATTCCCAGGGCTCGACTGTTGGTGCACGAGACTACTTCCCCCTGTGCCGCACGGCAATGCAGGAGCTGAACATCCCAGGAGCTCAGGCTTGCAGTTGCAGCCACATAGAAACCCCTTGCTGCTGTCTGGAGCCAATTAATGTGCATTTTGGAAATACATGGTGGGTTTCTGATGTCACGTACACTTCCACAACATCAATGGTTTAAATCTGGAATTACTCAGGGAATGAGAATCAGCAGCTGGCTGGGAAAACTCCTCTCTGGAGGGTCCTAAATGCCAGTGATTTCACTTGATTATTTATTGAGCTTTATAATAATTCATATATCCTCACACACAGCCCCTCCCCCTTGTCCTGCACATTTCCCTGAATCTTTCCAGTCCTTCATTGTGTTGTACTGGTTAAGGCTTTACTAAGTAATCAAAACATCCAGGAAGGAAAGCTTGCTAAACGCTGAGCTAAGCTTGAACACCAACCCTATCTCTTAACTGTATCAGACACTTTATGTACATCATAAAAATGTAATAATCACTATGGTAAGAGCTCATTCATATTAACTAAAAGGAATAAATAGAGTTGTGTAATACAGCCAGGGCTGATTCTGGGAGCACAAGTGATATATCCCCACTGAAAGGTTTAATTGATATGCATGCCCTATAGGAAAATTTGCTTTTTCCTCTTAATAGGTGTATTTAACATCTTTAAGGCAGTTCTCTTTCATTTTGCTCCACTCATGCCCTGTAAAGCCCGTAGGCATGGAAGGCAATTAGCCAGTTGCAAGGAGATGGCAGATCAGGCATGAGGTTTTGTTTACTTTTACCAGTGCAATAACTTGGCCCTATCTTTTAGTCAAGTGATGTCCCTTATTCCAGACGGGCTGCACAGAGGGATGGACGATGTGTGTTCCTCCTGTTAATGTAACCACAGTGTCAGTGCCCAATGACCAGCTGTTTTGGACCTGGATCTGATGCTCTCAGTGATGCCTGGCCGGACGTTATGGCCTCTACTGAGATCACTGCCATGGAGAAGATAATTCCCGGCGTTTGTCAGGTACTCAGAGGGGTCTGTAGAAGATGATCCCAAAGAAATGACTGGGAATTATATAATGGCCAGTCTGGGACTGTGTAAATTTAGTATATCTGCCTGGCTTCTTGCCCATGTACTTTAGGGGACTGATGCCATTAGAAAGCATAAATACGTGTACTTGTGTAAATGCACAGAACTATGTTGTCTCTTTTAGTCTGTTCAGCAGTTGTTGGAAAGATGGCTTTGAAGCTAGAGGGTGATTGTCGTTCTGGTGTTTTACAGAAGTGAGCCTAATGCTCGTGTCTTTGATACAGCTGTGGAGGTTTCATCTACAGCTTCCACTCCAGAGCAGGACACGTGCTGTTCGCAGTGAGCATTGCTGTGATCAACAGCCATCTCTGTTTGCCCCAAGATAGACTTCTAAACAAGTTTTACTAGTTTTCTGGAGACTGTTGAAAATGTGAGTTATTTATTCTTTGGCTACCTCAAAGAATTGGTGCATGTGTGCTGTGATGCTGAATGGGTGAGTTCTGGTGCTCTTAGCTTATGTTAGAGCTTTGAAATACAGAGGGATGACTTCCTACTGATGGAGAATTATCTCTGTCTCTCTTGAACATTCAAATGGATGTCAGAGTGATAAATCTGAATATGAACTCAAATGTACCACCCTTCTTGTTGGAAAGAAAAGATGTTTTCTTGGTTGCAGCTTACTCTTATATTGCATGAGTACATCTGGCAACCATCATCTGCTGGCCTAAGCAGCCCTGAGATTAAAATGTCTGCAACCATAACTTGGTGTTGGGGCCATCCCATGTCTGCTCAACTTAGTCACCTGTGGATTCCTGAGGGGACAGTACAGCTCAAATGCATTCCCCTTGCAACTACTGCAGTCGCACCGCAGGTGCATCTAGCCCAAGCTGCACAGTAAGTGTAGATTGCAAAAGATACCTCCTATCTATTCCCAAACACGCTCTCCGTAAGCCTTAGTTTAGTGTTTTTCCCCTTCCCCAGCTGAATCTCAGCCTACACCTTGAATAATACATGTGAGTTTTTGATTGACGTTCAGTCTGAAGCATTTAGCTATCTTGATGTCTTGTCAAGTCATCCTTTGATAAAAGCATTTTAGGTGTCACAAAATGTAATCACTTTGCAGCAGCATTCTACATTGCAGATTCAAGTTTCTCTGCACATTTTTCAGCTAAGGATCTTTGGCACTGTCGATAGATCTGTTCCATGGGCGATTTTGGATGGATCTATTAATATTGCCTCTAAGAGTAATAAGTCCTGCTCTTTTACAAAGTGAATCATCTATCTCTCAAGTGGACAAGTGAAATTCTCCCTCTCTGGACTTGTAGTCCACGAGTTGGCAGGGTTTTGTTAACAGTCTTCATACAGCAGTGAAGTCATTTCAAAAATAGTTCAGCCCAGTTTTGGGGCCAAGTAGTATGTCTTTTGGTTATTTGTTCTTCTAGACAGGCCATGTCACCATTAGTCATACTTCAGAATGATGGTTTACTTTCATTATTCACTGCCTGTGCTGCTTCCGATTCAGCGCTTTCCAACTCAGCAAGATTTTCCTGTACTAATTCATCTGAATCATTTCTAGAAGAGTTTATATCAAAGGACACATTCTCAATGTTAATAAAGTACAGGGGCTTTGAAACCTCTTGCAGTGCCAATTCTTTAAAAATGAGCTTTTTAAAGGTGTTTATGCTATGTTTGTGAACACAGTATACATCAATAGAAAGTCCAGAGATGATTTATAGCCATTCCCCTCTTTATTTATGTTCTATTCTGGACATCTAGCGCACATTTGCTCTGGAATGAGAACTGGGCTAACCTGGTTCTATACTGAATGTTGGGTCTACCTAAATAAAACCAGGAGACTCTGGTAAGGTTTAGGATGTGGCTCTCAGACAGCACCGCTCATAGGGCCCTCTAAATCCACATGATTTGGTGTGTGCTAAGTGACTCCTGTGCCTGGTGAGGATGGTCTCACGGCGTGGCCCCTGCTCCTGCCTGCAGTTGTGGCACTCAGCAGTAGGTCTGGGTGGGCTCTTGCTAGGGCTCAAGCTGTTTATGGGCTGTGATGGAGGCCTGACCCTGGGCTATATTCACATGTATGTGCTTATTGCAAACATGCAGAGATCCTCATTCCTACACCAAGATGTTGATACAACTGTGTGTTGCACACCTGGCTCCATGCATCTCCTTTCTGCTTACAGTGCTTGATCTCACCAGTTGCTTTTCTGACTGGATCTGTTTGACGGCTCCTCAGTTTGACTGCTATTTCTGACAGACACGTGAGTCTATCTTGTTTCAGGTAATACATCCCTGTGTCATCAGACTTTTTGTATTAGCAGTGGAATGCAAAATTCACAGGTTTAAGAAGAGTGAGTTAAGCAGAAATGTAACCACTCAGAGCAGCTGGTGCATCCTACTTCACTGAAGTCATCTGAGGACCTGAAAAAAAAAAAGGCAAAAGAAAACACACACAAATTTTGGAACACAGAATAAAAAATCATAAAATAAAGCTTACTGAGTGCTCTGTGGAAAAACCTAGAGGAGCTGTCCAAAACCTGGGCTTGCAGTGAGGGGGGAGGATTTTGGCAAGTGGAAAAAAAATAAAAAAGTTTTTTTGCTTTGGAAATAAAAGGTTGTTCAAGAAGTCAACAGAAATGTTGTTTTTAAAAAGCATTTCCAAAGAACTCTCATAGGAATTGCCAATAATATATTCAGACACTGTTTCTTCACCAAATGCTGCAAAGACCCTTAGGACTGATACAACACCAGCTTCACGAGGGTCATCTCCCTTGACTTTCTATGGGGTCAATGACGAGAAATCTGATGACACACCTAGTGGCCCAGGTGCAGTTGTTTATTAGTGTAGACTCAAGACTGTAGTCAGATTGTTTTAAGTGCATTCTTACTTAAAAAAGCTGGGTATCAGGGTAATTTGGACTTTCTGTGAAGTTGCCAAGTTTCTTCTCTTGATGAGCAGTGGAGGGACCTGTGTGTCTGTCAGAATATGTGAGATATTTATTCTGAATGCCTGGACAAGTTTGCTCTTGGATTTGGCGGTGTCTCTTGGTTTTCGGTGCCTTGAGGTTTATGCGTGCTTGCTGGGTGGGTGGTCTGCGTGGCGCAAAGCCGCTCAGCTCCGTGTTTTAAAGACTGTGAACATGGACCGGCGTCTTCACTGCTGCAACCCGACGTGGTGTTTCCATTTTCCAGTACTGGGAATACACCTGCTTGCCCTCCTCCTCTCCCCGTGCGCGCTCCCCACGCCGGGCACTGCTGCTCTCCTCCCTGGGTGGCAGGGCTGACGTCTCCGTGCCCCGGGATCGCTGAGCGCACGTGTAGCTGCTCAGCCCCCTCGCAGCTCCCCAAACGGGTACAAAGCTCTGGGCTTGCAGCCAGTTTACTCACGGGTTTATCATATGCTGACATTGTTTCTCTATAAATAGGTCTACCTTTACTGACACTATTGATTCAGCTGCCTCTTTTCTCACTAATACTCTTTCTAATGTATCCAACCTGCCTTTGTATTTCACCTAATGAACGGCTGAAGTCAGAGGGGTAGAGGTCAAAGAGGGTAAATCGCAAGTGGAAAGGTCTTGGTCGAGGGGTGTTTTCGAGGTGTGAGAGCCGCGATCTTGTCAGCGGAGCAGAGCTCGGCTCTGGGCTCTCCAGAGCAATCCATCAAACTGCTTTCACATTTTATTAATAATGATTAGAATGAAACTAAGCGTGTTTTGCAAAGCCCTCTATCTCAGTCACTCGTAGGATAACACTGATAACATAAACCCTATCTGTGCACCTCATGTGGTGCTATTTTGAAAACGAGGGGACAAAATTTCCCTCGTGGATAGAAAACGTGGCAAGTGATGTTTGTCTCGAAGTCAACCCCAATTAACAGCCCAGAAGTTGTACATCCCCCTGTTGCCGCTGAAGCAGGCCGCTTGTGGCCTTGTTGGTAGCTGAGAGGGCCGTGCCGGGCTGTGTTGAGGCAGGGCCACCATGGGGCCTCCGTGGCGCCATGGCCTCCGCGCCCGCCCAGGGCGCACGTTGGTGCCGGGGGTGACTCCACGGGGACAGGCCCCAAGGGGGCCGCTCTACAGAGGGGCCGTGAAGCCATTGAGGAGCTGAGGGCCGGTCTGTGCTTACTGATGGCTTGCATGGGGATAGCAAGCCGTGACTTTGGCTGATGACAAGAAGTTGTTTAGCAAACCCTGTGGCAAAGCCAGACTGCTTTTTAAATACGTTTCTGAGGAAAATGGCTCATAAAGGATGTCCTGGTCAAAGACAGGTTATCCCACTGCAGGAGAAGAGTCAAAGAGGGAGATCTTTTCTTCTCAGCGATCAGAGCAAACGCTCGTGTTGGAAGAAGCAGCTGCAGGGCCCGCGGTGGCTGAGCAGAGCCCCGCAGCGAGGACGGCAGCAGTTGTCCTGCCGGGACCCGCAGCTCCAGGGCGCTGCAGGGCCCCGTGTCCGTGGACGTGCTCAGCGCCACGTTAGCGCTGGCCACGCCGAAGCCCCGTGTTGTTTCCCTCGCGCTGACGTGCGGGCGCTGGACGCGCTGGCAGCGCCCTGGGGCTTGCGGCCGCCAAGTGTCCTCAGCGGGGCAGGACAGCCAAGTTCAGCACTGGGATCTGGCAGGGGAAGCTCCGAGGGCTGCCAGATTAATAGGCCATTAAATGCTGCACTCAAAGCAAACAAGGCCCCTCTACCCCTTACAGAAATACAGGAGATGAGAGAAAACTTTTCACATCGTTGTTAAAAGTTTATACCATCTCCGGCTTCAGAAATGTTGCCGTTGGCCTGAGAATTAATCAGAGATTTTCATTTACTCCTTGTTCTGAACTCTAACGAGCCCTTTAACAGTATAAATATAAAGATCTAAAGATTCAATAAACTATAATGTCACAAATGGCAATCATCTGCCATGCAAGGCCTCTGTGTAAAAAAGCATCTCACAGCTGGAACAAATGCTTCTGTATAACATTGTAAATAACCTCCAAGCCCCCTACTAATTAAACTGAAGCTTCGCTTCTCCTGGGCATTGAATGTATGAACCAATTAAGGAAATATCATTTCTTGTGAGGGACCTGCACTATCCCTCTTAAAAAAAAAGGGATGAGGGAGAGAGAAAAAAAGAGAAAGAAATAAGGAGAGAGAAAAAAGGAAAAAGAAAGGAGTTTCACAGAAGGGACCACACTGATGCACAAGGGTTACAATAATGAGACATTTCTGCTTTAAGCAAATTTTGCACCTGTAACCTGCAGAAATATAGCCATAGCACTTGAAAAATTACTTCAATGCTGCACAGTGCCATGAAAATTTATCTTTGAGATGATTTTATTGCATGGTTACCCTAGGCAATTAAATCAATAAATCTTAACTGTCAGAAAGGTTGGCCCGCTGCCAGGAATAAATGAAATGCACGGAATCAGTAAATAAAAGGTTTCTGACAACTCATTCTAGGAATTATTTAGCAGTTGCCTTTTTGTTGGTGTCGGTGTTGCTTTTGTCTGCAGCATTTATTGACATCCTCGCTGAGAACTGCTTATGCGAACACAAACAGTGCGGGCTGAGCTGCAGACAGCGACGCGAGCAGGGCCGGCTCCTCGGGGTAATAAATCACCCCTGGCATCGTGGGCGAGGAGCAGCTTTGGGGCCGCTCAGATGGCGCTGGCAGAGGTGAGCAAACTGGGGTTTGAGCCACGGGCCTGCAGTGAATGGGACATTCAGGTGCAAAATATGGGTGTTTTGTGTGCTGCGTTATTAAATAGATATGTTATTTTCATTGATTGGTGGAAGATTGAGATTGAAATGCCTCCTTGAGACACAGAGGTTACGTTTCTTTAGGCGAGAGTGTCCAGTGATCACCACAGGAGATGCCAGCTTTGACAGCGAAATCCTAGTTATGCCTGTGTAAGCCCAGCCTAATCAATGGAGCTGCATTGTTTTTCATGCTGGTGTAACGAATCTGGAGGCCGGAGTCTGATTGCACTTTCCCTGGTGTTTGTCAGGTTAAGCTAGTGTGAAATACCTCAGCATTAGCCTCCGACTCTGGCTGAGAAGCTGCAGACATGAGGGCACTTTTTACTTGGTTAATAAAGTCATAGATTTTTAAAGCCCTTGTGCTCGTGTTGTCTGACCTCGTGACTATCAACAAACCACTAAATTTAATCTGGTAAGTCGTGTTTCAAGGGTGGCGTTCCTGGAGGCCAGGCCGGTTCCTGCAGCAGCAGCGCGGTGGTCGGACTGGGACATCTCGACCGCCAGCCCAGGGGCTCCCTGCGGCCGGCGGCGCTGGGCCTGAGCGCTGCCCACGCCGCGGTGGATGTTCGAGAGCCCAGTGCTACCCCAGCCCAAGGAACCGCTGCCACGTTTTGGTGCAGCAGGATTTTTATAACCCTGATTGGCAAGCGGCTTCTCATTGCAGATAATTCCCGGCCAGCACATCCCGAACGCATAGGTGATTGCTCTTAAATTGGTGGCTCGAAGCACAATAACAGCCTTTTTATTTAGTTCCTGCTTGATAGGCAGAGAATGTAGAGTTGCCCCAAAAAAAAGAAAAAAGGAAACAGAAGAAAGTAAGTTACTGCGGGATTTGCTGTCTGATGCGGCACTGCGAGGCTGGGATGCATTGGGACTCACACGTGAGCAGGGCTCCCTGCACTGCTCCGAGCCCAGGTGCAGCCCACGTACCCTGCGATTACCCTTCAGCTGTGACTTGGGGCTTGGAGCGCTGCGCTGACTTCAAGATCTAGTGCTGGCCAAGAGCTGCCGGCACGGAGGTTTCCATGTAGGCTGGATGGCGAAAGGGCTCCAGTGACCTGGCGTGCAGGAAGCAAAATTCAGCGCTCAGAAATAGATGAGTATTTTTCATGTTGCTGCCTCACCTCCCGCTGCAGCCATCACTCAGGGTATCGTCCGGCCCCGCAGCCCTCAGCTGAATTCCAGCTGTGTGGAGCTGGCTGGAAAATGGGGAGTGAATGGTAGAGTGTGTGGAGTTCCCCCCCACCCCAGCCCTTTCCGCTCAGATTTTCTCTTGAAAATGTAAAATCTTGAACAAAGTCTTACGTGCTATCCGGGACGCCAGAAGCCCCGTTTGCAGGCAGCCGTGTGCCAGCAGCTGTAAATCACCGCCAAGGCCGTCACAAGGCTCAACGTGCCCCAAAACCTCAGAGAAACATGCAAGGGAGAGGTGCGAGCAGCGAACAGCAGCTCCAGAGCTGGTTTCACAGACGAATGACATAATATGGAGGCAAACCGACCCTCGAGATTATTGCCAGGCCTTGCCAAGTATTTATGGCCTAGGAAAAAGGCCAGCGCTCGCAGGTAGTATCTTTTGTTCTGCAGTTTGGTTCCTGAGGTCTAACCTACTAATTCATCCCTTGTGCTTCGAGGTCCGGAGTTTCCCAGCTGAGAGGGGCACGTGTCTCATTTTCAGAAGGCCGGTCTACAGGACTGGAAAACCGTCAGCAGGGACCTCTTCGTAGTGCCCGTGGCCCAGAGGCTGTGTTCAGCATTAGCCTCCCATGTGGTCCGTGCGCTGAGCACGTTCGCAGCAGCGCTCGTGAGGTCCTCCCAGCCTCGTGGGCCAGCATGGGGGAGGAGAGCTCTGGAAACCCCCGTGCACATGTGCCCTTTTTAATCAGGAGGATAAAAGCGTATCTGAATTCACTTTGAAACGCAGCTGGCAAGTGAAATTTCCCTCCATCCCATGAACCCGATAGTGCCTGATCTTCCTTTCGGCCCACGCAGGAGGGGCCGAGGGGCTCAGCCCCGCAGTGACGCCCGCTCGGAAGCGGCGTCTCCAGGCCCCTCGGGGACACGCGGGCGTCAGGCCGCTCTCCTGCCGCTCAGCCTCCCCGGGGCTGGAGAAGCCGCATTATTGATCCTGGTTCCTCACAGCCCTCTGCTGTTTCCCAACACTGAGTCACTTGAAGACTCCGCAATGACACAAACACATCCATTAAAAATTCAAAGTGGTGACAACTCTGCCACAAACAGCATGACTGCACCGTACTGGCTGCGTCCTGGGGAGGGATGAACAAACAGAGGGAGACAGAATAATTTGTAATGATAAAATGGGTTACATTTTCATAAAAATTTTATTTTACTTTTTTTTTTTAAATAATTCAATGCACTGGCAGTATAATTAATCCCTCTATGAGAGACACAAATGTACCAGTTCAACCAATATTATTTATACAGAGACATTGTGTTTAAAAACAACAAAAGTACATTTAAAATGTTTGTACATAAAGTATTACTGTTATTTCTTTTTTTTTGAAGAAGGAACAAATGTAAACAAAATGCATAATTGTGCAACACGTAGGAAATACAAAGCAAAACAGGCAAGATACAATTTTATACATATAAAGCAAAAGAAATCAAACTTTTATAACTATACAACATTTCAGTAATTGCTTGACATTTTAACAGTTACCTTGGTCTGTACAAAACAACTTATACTTAAAACTTTACAAGAATAACATGCTTGTTCAGAACAAAGACACCTTGTGAAATTGCAATGATTATTGATATGATATTTGCACATATGAGGAAAAAAAAAAAGGCTAGTTCAATAGTAAATAAAAAGTAAGAACGCAAGGTAAAGGGCATTTAGCAAACTGTAATCTAATTCCAATAGCTAATTAAGTTGCACTGCAATGCAGAAATTAAATCTGACTTTAGCTGGAAGACCATAAGGTCATCATGTTGCTCTGTTTCCAGGAACCAGAAGAAAGCGTATGCAGATTTTCCTGATATTTTGGTTACTTCTACACACACAAGCGCAGGTGCACGCACACACACACACACGCACACACAGAAGAAAATAAACAGTATTTGCTAAAACAGCCAGAAACGGCAGGCAAGAGAGTGCAAACACTAGACTTGCAACCTTGCTAGGTTAAAAAAAGAGGACGACTAGAAAGAGCAAAGATCCGTTCAGTTCGCCAGAGTTCCTCGTCCCGAGTTTTAGTTGCTTTTTTCTTTTTCAAGGCAGAAAACAATTTAAGTTCATCTGAGCCTTTTTTTAAATGCTCACGCTTTGGGGGTGCACTACAGGCAAACACAAAACACAGACCAGCTAACATAAAATTAAAAAATAAATGGATCTTTTGACTTCTTGTTATACTTTGTGATGATATGTTCTAGGCCTTTTCAGTATGTTTTTAAAAAAAAAAAAAAAAAAAAAAACAGCATTTAAGATTCGGTAGAAAATACACAATCCAGAGATGTCAGATGTACAGACAGGAAAAAAAAAACAATATCTTATAGAATTGCAAGGACTGTCAGTTTAGATAAAACGTACCTTATTTTGAATGTCCTCAAATGATACATATGGCTAAAATTAAATTCCTGATTGCATCAATTTAACTAATGAAGCACTCTATCCTGCACTCTGGGTGCTAGGCACTGCTGTACACTGAGTTATTCCTGCAGTTTCGGTGGAACAAATTGCAGACTAAGATGCTGGGGGGCAGAGCAGAAGGGCAGAGTTGGGCCTGGATAAATATTTGCCGTGACTTCCGAATGTACAAAACTCATTTGGCTCAGAAAGCTCCCTTTAGCCTGCTGTAATGTCTTTGAACTGAAGTAACAGATTCCATCTCTAGATTGACAGCATTTATGACACATTTGAATTTATTTGCCATTTTTCTATGCAAGCTAATGCTGATGCCAGTAAATATTTAAACGCAGAGGTAATGAAATTGCAACATGCCTTTTAGTTAAAAACAAAACATATGCAAGCCTAGACAGCAGGCAGAAATTACCCTCCAATTCTTTTAGCAGAGATTATCTGGTGCTCAATCAGAAGAGTTCAATATATACTCAGCTTGAGTATATATTTATAAAGCTGCATTAGGCCATATAACAGCCTGAGAAGGGAGAGGACTAGTTTTTCAGCTGGTGTAAATCAGCGCTGACATCGATGGAGCTACTTAGAGGCACAGCCGAAGCTTTGGGCCACAGTCATCAGAAACCTGCACCGATCATTCACTCCATGTGTCAGCATCTCAGCGGTGGGAGAGCAGAGTGAAAGTGTAATCGACAGCAGAGAAAAAAGCTACTCTGGTCATCTAGTTTCTGATAATGCTTTTCCAGACTCTGTGGTCTAAAGCAGTCTTACGACGTGCTCCGTACTGCATAGCTTTGCAAAGTACAACATTTCCTTGCAGGCAAGGATTATGGTACCTTAATCATTTCATTGGCATAATCAGTAGAAAAGGCATGATGCTAAAAGCTTTGGGAATTTATCTGCATAGAAATACATTGTCAAAAATTAGTTTGGGGTTCAAGGGGCTGCTCCTCAGCATGTGCATATTGGACTAACTCCACTGACACCAGCCCTCCTGGGTGCGTTTACACCAGCTGAGACACTCGTCCTCTCTCTGTCACAGGTGACTCGTGCCTGTTGGTACCCACAGTCCAGGTCACTCACAAGCTCCACAGTAACTGCCTCCTGACCGAGGGCCAGAACGTCTTCGAGGCCGTAACTCCACATGGTGGCACTGGAGCCAGCGGTGGGTTCCCTGAGCAAGGGCTGGGTCAACACGGGGCCTGTTAGAGAGCAAGTCTGCGCGCAGGCGCTCCAGCGCCAATCCCAAGACCTTCAGCTACTTTCAGTGGGGTGAGTGCTCGGCTAGACCAAGACTGCTGCAATTCCATGGAATCATCTGCTTTAAGTCAACCAAACTTCTGGGCCAGTAAATTGAACTCTGGCAGTGCTATGCCAGATTTCTTAGTCAGCTTCTCCCCTGATAAACAGTGCTCAGCAAGCTCAGCAAGACTTCCCCGACTGCAGTACAACAACAGCGTTTGGTCCAATGAATTCCACAGATGGAGCCAAGTTATTCTACATTTGGCTTGGCTCAGAATTTGGTCCATTATAGTTGCTATTGTTCATTAAAGCAGTAAAAATCACATAAGATCTTGATTTTCCTTCTAACTCAAAAAGGGGAAAACCTCTGCTGAATGGGTTTCAATGGAATTACCACAGGGTGATACTGAAAAGGTTGTGGCTAACCTCATATCGAGCACAGGGAGGTTAGAGACGTTGCATAGAGGGGAACCAGCTAAAATCAAAGGTGAAAGCAAGTCTAACACCTGTGGCATCTGTTCACATGGCTGATACCACTGGCATCAACAGGACTGAGTGACAGTCCTGTAAGCACGAGTGGTCCTGCAGACACTACAATTCGAACTGCAGTTCTGCACACAGGGAGTTTTGCCTTCGTGTTCTGATGCTGCTGCTCTGCTTGGCAGTGCTACGTGTGGAGCAGGCGGAGGTCGGCACCCCAAGCCGACCTGCAGCCACAGAGGACCAACGCTGAGAGCAGTGCTAGGTGGGGCCACTCAGGTCTCCCCAGTGTCTCCTGCACACCAGCACGGGGACCGGGGCTGTGTGGTGGTTCCACAGTGCTCAGGCACGTGGCCCAACCTGTCCAGCAGCCTGGGGCCTCGGCACTGCTCCAAAACCCGGGCTTGGCAGTGTCCTCAGCGGCACCTCTCCAGAGGAGGGCACACACGTTGCTGCTCGAGCTGGTCCCTGGGCTTGGTCCTTGGGGAAGTTGTGAGGGAAAAATGATGAGTTCTGTGGTGACTTCAGGGCACTGATAAGCATTAGCTCTTTGAAATATGTGGTACCATGAGGCAGGTTAATCTGGACAGGATGGTGCCATATTAGGATTTTGTATGATACCAGGTCACAGATGTTGTTCTGCAGGACACAGCAACAAGAAGCACTCACAGGTTAAACTCATAATGCCACCCTACATATCATTCATTCATCCCGGTTTCTTTAAATGATTTTTCGGATCTTTTTACCTTTGCCTAATGTGATTACAGTGTCAATGAGCTGCCTGAGATGCTGCTGTGTGCCCTGCTACTCTGAGCACAGCTCATCTTCCCAGCATTTCTCTGAGTGCCCCCGACATGGTCAAGGTTGATTCTCATCTGACACCAGTTGTATGCAGCAACTCATCCTCGCCTGAGTTTGCTCTCACTTCTGTCTGCAGAGCCACGGGATCACGCTGGCCACACACAAGATCTAAACTCAGTCTCCTTCTGACTCCGGCAGCCACCACCATGTGTGTAAGCTCAGTTGAATCACTGGTCTTGGAAGACAAAATAAAGAGACCAAATATCTTTGAAACGGAGTGGCTGAAGCAAAACTACCAAGTATTTCAGAGGGCGATCTGGACAGAGCACTGTGGCAATGACAACTGCTCTGTAAGTCAGGCAGAAACATTTCACATTCAGTAGCAGGAGTGTTTAGGTAGTGAGATAGACTAACGAGCTTTTGGCCTATGCACGGGCTATGATATATCATGGGATGTACATACACATCATTAGACAACAGAGATTGCCAGTATGCCTGTTGAGCCCTCCCAATGTTAACAAGCTCCGTTATATTTTTATTTATAAAACACTATGTAAAGTAAAACTGGAAGATGTAAGGACGGTGGACTACTGGGTTTTTTTTTTTTTTTTGGTGTGTGCCCCTCTGCCAAGCCCCTGCTCACGCCCATGGAGTCAGTGAGATCCTAGGGGAGATGATGGTCCCTTGGGGTGACACCTCAAACTCAGGCTGACCAGGTACAAGGTTCAAAACAACAGATTCAAATTCTTTGGTGACCTGCAAAATATTTTGTCTTTCTGAAAAGTTCAGGACACTAGACTGCTGCAAATGGGTTAACCTTCTGTAAAACAACAGCCCTAGCAGTATGTTGGCATCGTTTTCAGTTTTGACATTGACTTCAGTGACCACAGGACCCAGGCGATACCACTATTACTTTGTGTCATAGCTGCTTTGCTTGCAAAATGACAGCAGATGCAGAGATGACTATATACACGGTACAGAGGAACACGCTAAGAGCTTTGATACCACTTAGCAGGTTTAAGTGTGCATCCTCTTTAAGGCTACCACTTCCTGTGCTATGAAAAAAATGAGCATCAAATTTCTGTTGCAGCTCTGCTGCAATGCACGTGCACACACACTCACTCAGTCTCCAATACTGTCTGCAGTGGAGTTTCTCCACCTCAAAGCAAAGTATATTAATATCTAAGTCAGAATCCTTTAACGGTCCCATTTTTTCAATCTTTTAAGCTGTACTCACAAGACTAATCACTGGATTTAAATAGTATTACATATTAATAAAAATACAATGAAAAAAATTCTTCCAAATGTTTTGGAACCTGAGAACTCGTCAGCGATTCCAAACTATTATAATGGAAAAACATGATAAAATCTGTAAAATTAAAAAATCATAGAAATCAAAATCCAGATTCAATTTCTCAGATTTTGCTTCATTAGAAGGAATAAAAATGCTTGACCTTTATTCTTTAAAAAACACAACTGAAATCAACAGACCTGTCCCTGTGTTTCAAAGGAGGCCATCTATGAGACAATCAATATATTCACAGATAGGCTATTTAAATGATTAAAAGCCCAAAGACCATGTAAGAAAAAGTGAAATTAAGCTAAGAAAAGCAAGCTGGGAAGGATGATACCAGCACTATTAAAAGAAGGGTGGCAAGCTAAACCAGAATGGTTAAAAAATAGCAAAATACATAAAATAAAATAAAATAAAATAAAATAAAATAAAATAAAATAAAATAAAATAAAATAAAATAAAATATCACAAATACTGGGCCAAA
>JAWLRI010000229.1:2056878-2146961 GCA_034781795.1 Crypturellus tataupa
ATAAAATAAAATAAAATAAAATAAAATAAAATAAAATAAAATAAAATAAAATAAAATATCACAAATACTGGGCCAAACCGGGCTATCCAAGCTCAGTGTGCCCTTTCTCAGCTGTTGGTTTGCTAGGGTGGGAAGTGTGGCTGGTCCTCCCAAAGCAGCTGGCTGAGCACAGTCAAGGCTCGTGACCAACAGGACACAGTCCAGTGGGACAGGGTCCATACAGGACACATCACCTCAAGTTTTTGAGCCCTGCTCTTGTGGACCACGTTTCCCAGTGCATGTCCCATGGCTGGAGATGCTCACTGCACTAAAAGCAGGATATTCTGCCTGCACATTGTCAAATGCTTCACTTCTTAAGACCTGCTGTAGCTCTTGACATGGAGGTTAAGTGCTATGTAAATGCCTCGCTCAAGCACTTAGGACTTTGCTGCCCTAGGATCTTGTACTGCCGGAGCTCCCAAATGTTTGCGTTTAGCCCTTTGCTTTGCGTGCTCCCTTCACTGCTGAGCGATGGTTATTGCTCCAAACCCCCTGAAGCATGGGACACAAATGACAGTCTTGTCAGCTATGGCAATTTTATATGGAGCTTAGTGTCCTTCGTAAAGCCCAGCTGCAGAAATCAAGCAATTGCATCAGTGTCTTATTTTATCACTATTCAAAATAAATGTGTCATTTTCTGGCCCTCGGCTTGTTTGAGAAATGCCTGAAAACACATCTTGAATTCAGCCTCAAAGCCTCAGGGCCCTGAGGGCAAATACAGGAACCTAAAAAGTTCATTTTAAAAAAAAATCATGATTTGAAGTCAATCCTGTAATTTTTGACGCTTGGTTCATGACTGTGAATGCCTGCAGTGGGCAGTGTTAAGAGCAGACACAGAAAATGCCCAGGCAAATGCACACTGTTTCCCCATGGATTGCAACAAACAAACAATCTCCTTTGATTAACTCTGCTTGAAATAATATTTTAAGGGGTAAAATGATTTCACAGAGATGACATGTTGGCATTTGAAATGAGATGAATATAGTGCCTGTGAAAGTGCAATAATCCTTAATAACTAGCCCAAAAGAAGCATCATCCCCAGGGATAAGAAGGTAATTCACTCCCCATATTTAATTTGTTCCTAAGCTGCTTTTGAAACAAGACTGCTAAATAGTAAGTTGGCTTGTGATCCTAGGCTAGACTGCTGGACTTATTATAATCATGCCATTGATTCTGCATATATTTCAAACTAAGTCACAGGATGCAAAATCAGGTGCGCTAATTCCTTAAGCTGTTTAAGGGAAAGGCTGTTAGCATAGGCTAAATTTAGAGATAGGAGTCTGTTTACTACAAGCAACAGGGGAAAGATAATACACTGACTTCACCGATTGACTGCAGCTCTTCGAACAGCCCTGCCTCTGAGGGCTGTGTTTCAAGATGTCCCTGTCTTCATAAATTCACAGCTGTCCAGGATTTCAGTCAACATTAAAGAAAAAACTGACGACAATGCACTTAATTAGACTAAAGAGCTACTGAAGCCCCACAGTGGGACCTTGCAAAAGGAATGGAAAACTTTGGATTATGAGAAAACCACCACTTCCCCTCAGATATTCACTCTGCCTAAAAAAAAAAAAAATAAAAAATACTGCAAGTATTTTCTCCTTTCTTTTAAAAAATAGGAAAAAGTCTTTATTCCGCATTTCTGGACAGTTTTCACTGTTGCGGTTTTGTTCACTAGATACTGGGGCCAGGAACAGTGTGGCAAATGCTTTTGATGTTTCAGCCAGGTTACCAAAACCCTCCAAGAAGAGAAAAGGGTTTATTGACCACTGTAGGAACAGGAATGTGCACAGAGCCCAGGATGTGCACATCCTGCAAATGTCCTTTGCAGATAAACCTAAACTGGATGATTTCTCTAATGATCCCTTGGCTGCATTTATAATACATTCCTGTGGAACAAAATATTAGGAATTATTGATTTTTAAGGCAAGGGAATATTAAAGGAAACTAATATACAACTGCTACAGTGATGTTTGTCTTAAATGTGCACTGGGCATAGTCCTTAAACTGCTCTTATTGCAAATATGCAAGGCCTGCTCTAAAAATCATAACAGTCTGAACCTTTTAAATGGAAATTTGTCCTATTTATCTGGTCACAACCCAGTGAGCAGAATCCAATAACTCACCAGTTTAAAGGATATACAGGATTATATAGCAGAAGGTAATTGCAATTAACTAATATCCGGATGGCATTTAATACACATATTGTATTATTCCAATGAGATGAGACAGAATAATATTTACATTGCTGTGAGCATTTTCAGGTTATAGAAATGGAACTTACAGTTTAGTAAGGTATGCAGGTGTTACATCAAGAATGAGATGAGACCATTTAAAGTCTTGTGAAATATTGATATAAATTCATTTTGCTTTGTTTCATGCACCAGCGCTTCTTGCAGTGGCACCAGAACAGCAGTGCAGTTTATAACAGGGGAAAGAAGAAGAGGAAAGAGCAAATGTGAAATGGTCTAATTTATTCACAATTGCTTTGAAATTCTATCTGAATTGTCTCATTATTATTCATACATTGGAAGAATGGTCCAAAACTTGACAGCATGGGTAAACAGATGCAGAGCTTGGAAAATAGGTAATTTGACTGAAGAATTCATGGCCATTATTAAACAAATGTTATATTTCTTTTGGGTAAATCTGGTGATTTTATTTAATTTGTCATTGTTTTCAAGATAGCAATATAATACTGTTTGTTTCTAATGCTCTGAAATGAACAAAACAGGTGTAAATTGATGCCACATGGAATTATAATGTTTCAACAGTAGCTGGTTAGTTAAACTTCTAGAGAATTTCATGAAGAATGTGCATACAGTTATTAATGGACTTTTACATACAATATTGATGCTTAAAGTGTAGTGCTCCTGTTAAAATCTGCTTTCACAGAGTCACTATGCAAGAAGAGATTGTTCAATGAAAGAAAACCTTGAATGATTATTTGCTTGAGACTAAACAGTAAAACAGAAAGAAATTTTACAGATTTAGTACAGGAATGGAAAGCTAATATTTTGAAATTGCCTACTGAATTGCATTGTGCTGTCTACTGAAATTATTAAGCTGACAATAAACAGGTAGAATGGAATATCAAAACCTCATTGCATAGTGTGTCATCTTTCTTTAATGAGGCATTCCTTCACCTTTTACCTCCTCACACCCTTGGTGATCTTACACTATGTACCTGTAAGACATCCAATGTTCTCTTTTAGAGATTTAGCCTATAGAAAGTATGAAATCTTAGCAATGATGTACTGTGTCAAGTAATGATGCCAGAATTAAGTGGCAAAAAGCTTGGTTCAAGTTCAGAAGGCGATTTTGAGTGAATAGCTATAACTTCTACTAATTTATTTCAGAAGGGATTTTTCTTATATACCCTCAAATATTTAAGAAGCTTTGTACTATTTCTCAGGAATCCATATCTTCTCAAAGTGCTTTTTAGTTTTCACTCGAAGGCAGCATGGACTGAAAACAATACTGCAGGGAATGTACCGTTCCATAAAGCACATAAGGATAGCAGGATCCAGGAGACACAAGGCATAGAAAATTGTCGAAAATGAGTAGATGGTACAACACATACTGCTCTTGAGTCATAAGTTCCATTTATGGTGACTTCTACTTCCAAGAGATAGGATATTAAAAAAGGCAATAAAAATGAAGTTACATGAATAAACTTCCAGAAATGAGTGGAGTTCCACCAGTGATCGTCTGTGCGCTGGCAGAGGTAGAGCAATGGGGATGCTGTGAATAGGGCAGCAGTCACTACAACAAATGAGCCTCAATGCGGAGCCAGTGGAGTCCTTGGCGAACGTAACGGACCAGATTGGTCATACTGCTGTGTTGTGTTAAGGGTCCCATCACTGAGTCCAGGTCTACAAAGAACTCTGCAATACACAGGAAACAGAAGTCATTGTTTCAGGCAGCTCTACAGAAATGCAGCATCACAACCACTCCACGCTCACTAGCTGCAGTGCAGTTAATGACCTTGTCTTGTAAAGACCTTGCACGCAGGAGCACACGGTCTGCAGGAGAGACCTGCATACACAAGGCCTGCATCAAGGAGGCTCCCAGTGTCAAGGTCAGAGGCCTATACAGTGCCATCCTCACTACAGTCTTGCTTAAAGCACTGCAAAGAACCTCCCCAGCAACCTCTCCATTCAATCTATGATTTTGTACCCATCACTATTGTTTAGAAAATGTCCTGACTCACCCTAAAGATTGCAGGTGATGGAAAAAATATTTCTAGGTAAGCTGCCAGGAATCAGTTGCCCTCACACCACAGAAATCCCCTCATCATAGAAACCTGTCACAGAGTATTTCACCTTATAATGCTTCTTCAGGGTCAGGCTCTAAAATTGGTGTCTTGCAACTCTCTTTGCACTAGATTTTAAAACCACAGAATTTAACAAGGGCAGCAATGCACTTAAACAGACCAAATTAGATTATCCATGCTGGAATTCAACCAAAACAAGGTATGAGTGGTTGCCAATGGCCTTACTTTAGCTCTGTTAATCTTTTTCAATTCTTAAGACTAGACTAGACTTGCTGTAGGTATGATTTAAATAGCTGGCAATGAACTATGACATTTTTTTTCTCCATGATGTACTCTCTCCTGGGCATGAAGGGCTGGCCTGGATCCTCCACTTTCCGTTGCTGCCATTGCAACCACTTCAGCTATCTTGTTATCCTGTACCAGGTTCAGAGGCCTCAGGAGATGGGGAGAGGAGGAAAAGGCAGAAAGGGAGAGAGGGAATGTGCCCAAAAATGACATCTCAGAGATGGGAACCCTCCTCAGCAGGAAGCCCCTCTGAGTGCAGAAGGCAATCGACCATCACGATCACCAGTGGCTGAGCCCCTACACTCACATCCCATCTAAATCCAGCCCTCTCAGCACTCAGCCCGCTAGCACTGTGTCGGCTGCAGTTCTCGAGAGCAGATGCAGGGTACAAAATCATTCTCAGTGCTTTCTTCAGCACGCGGTGCTGCTTTGAGGACTTCTATCCAAGTATTGACAGCCTGACCCTGGTCAGTTTGGGAGCTGCAACTGTATCACAGCACAAAGTGATATGGCTGGAGGCAAGCATAAAGAAAGCTTAGGGATAGCACCGTCGAGTTATGATTCTGCAGCCGGCAGTTACTTTTAATCTTCCTTCCTCTGTCTTTTATTCCCCTCCTCCGGTGTGAAATCAATACTTTTAGAAGTGAAATAATGCAGTGTCTTGCTTGCATTCTAGTGATCTAATTCTAGGCTCAACCTTACAATAATTGCTGTAAACACAGAATTCAGCCTGAAGGCTAATTTCAGTTTACCAATCTGAAATTATTTCTTGGAAAAGCAATAAACACTAAAGTCAGTAATTTTAACTTATATGTGAAATAACAGGCCTTCACCATTGCAGAACTGATGGTAGGATGGTTTCTACTGTAGACCAAAAGTGTTGTTACCTTTAGAAGCTTTAAAAAAGATCAGATTTTGTAAAATCAGCTGAGTTTGTTGCTATAACTGGTGTAGAACTCTGAAGGCGATCCAGCACACTCCAGCAGGCAGGTTGGCTCTGGGACGTGTTCATTTTAGACTGTTCTGCTACAGAGGCAGGTTTTATGACTTACTCCTATTCCCCAGCATGCCCTAAACTCCACTGACTATGGAAAATTCACCCACAGACACTGCTGTCTGTACCCCTTTCCTTTTCAAGCCAGAGCAGCTTGGTGGGTCATCGCTGTGCTGCTCTTTTTGCAGCTGCAGAAAGCTGCAGAGCTGCTTTTTTACTTTAGTGGTGCACATTTAGAGGAGGCTGACAAGAAAGGGATCTCCTCCTGCTCTGAGCCAGCTGGACATGAGTCAAGTCCAAACTGGGAGTGTGCCGGCGTGCTCGGAGGAGCACAGAAGTGAAGCTGGCAGCCAGGTACACAGCGAGGGTGAGCTACACTCACTAATGGGGCTCCATACCACCTATAATGTGGAAGAGGTCTCCTGTGTCTGCCCGGCCTTAACCTAAAACACAGCTGTGGTAGCAGTAGGAGTCTGCCAGGCTTTAGGCATTGCAATGACAGGGGCCACAATTTTAGCCCAAACCCTATTAGCTCATCAGGGACGTGTTCTTGGGTAAGACCCCGCTGTGATTCAGAAGACCAGGGGAAACAATGAGAGCTCGCCACAAAAAAAAAAAAAGTCACTACATCTGTTTTCTTTACTAAATATTGAGATTTAAATCAATCAGACATTCTTTTTTTTCTTTCTTTCTTTCTTAAAGACCATTCTAATTTCCAAAGGAAAACATTCTCAATTTTTATGATGACCTGAATGCCTAAATCCCAGATATAGAGACCAAGAGATCTGTACATCGTTGGGGTTTAGGGTAGAGCCTAAGGTTTGCACCTGTCCTGTTTGCAGTCATGGGCAAGAGTCCACAAACCAGCAAGCCAGGCCCTGTGCACAGCAACTGTCAGCCCAGCTGCCAAGGTGGAGCGGGGCTGGCTAGAGAGCCAGGCGTGAGCCTTGTCCTCACGGCTCACATCTATGGGTAAGTGGTTTCAGAGATGCAGGTGAAAACTGCTACAAATTACCATTACAGTTAGATTTCATGAAACAATCTTATTTGTCAAGTCAAAATGTTAAATATATCCTTATGTAAATGAAATCCATCATGTGATATGATGAAAACCTGTGGACTAGAGCAGCTGTTCTTATGTACTTCTGTTTTGTTACTTTTTCAAATTGCAGTTTAAGTATTCAATTTTAAATCTAAAATTTAATTAGGAATGAGGTGTCTTTCCAGACAGACTGTAAAGACAGGCATGCTATAACATGTATGCACATCTGATTTCTCTCTCCAGTGACTTATGAGATTATAGTTAAATGAGATTTGAAGCAACACAAAATATCCATTCACTGTGTAAACGCTGCAGTTTGTGAAACAAGTAAAAGCTATGACCAGAAAGAGCTCAATCCTAGATGTCTTGCTCATGTGAGAAACCCTTACTCAGACATCCTATCCTACTAAAATCAAGGGGACTGCTCATCTGAATAAAGATTACTCCCATATGACCTATCTGAATAAAGGTTACTCCTATATGACTTTGTAGAATTGGGCTTATTTGATCATAAATCAAAATGAGAAAAAGGAGTAGAGGAGGGAGAATTGAGTAGAAGAATCAGCGTTTTTTTTTCTCATCCAGCCCCAGGACTGGTAACAGCAGTGCCTGGGCACATTTTCTGTCTGCTGGCTGAATGCCTGAGCTATTTTGATGCAATATCAGGCAGAACATTTAACAACTCCACAACACACAGGGCTAATTACAAGATTATCGCCATCACATTCTCCTATTGGAGCATCTTTTTTGCATTCCCATTATAATATTCTGCAGTACATCTGACAGGGAATCACTTTCACATTTTGTGAAAATGGATGCAACTATGGAAGAAATCCAAAATGACTGCACTGCCACTAAATTAATGAATGTGAACAAAGACAAGAAGCAGTGGGGAGGACTGGACAGAGCTTCTATTATTGTTCCTAATCCAGGGATAGCTCATTATGACCTACTATTCAGACATAAAACCCTATAAATCTCAAGTTTGGTTCCTCTAAATCAGTGGAAATTTGCCACTGACATTAATGGGAGTAAGATCAAACTGCATAAAGTGTGCACGTTTGTCGGGAAAAGTCAGCCTTCTGAAGTTTCAGTATAATTTAAGAGAATGAGCCAATTCACAAAGAGACTACTTCCCAGTTAGGCTCTGCACCTCCAGTATCAAAGAAAGCCTTGTCGATGATTTGTGTAAGCCCAAGCCGGAATCTGAATCACTGTATTACTGTGGGGGCAGTTCATGGCTGGCCAGCAGTAGGGCAGATCTGTCCTTTAGTTACATCCCTGCAACTTCACTGTAGTCACTATAACCCAGGCACAAACCACTTGCCAAAACTCCTTGGAACAACCATGGTAAAGACTTACGGTTTGCTGTTAGAAATAGAAATAAATAAATGGATTTGCAATCCAACCACAGGACAGGCAAGGCTGTGCTTTTCAGTGGACATGTCATAACCAGACTCCCTGCAAAAACTTAACATCTAATGTTTGCTTATTGCCCTAGCCAGCATTTAAATAGTCTTAAACTGGATGACAGAGCAGTCTGGAAATAACCTCTGTGCTCAAAGAGAAGCTGAAATTGTGAACGAATTTGCAGACACAAAAGGCCTCATCACTTGGGGCTCATGCCTGCTAAATTATTTGTCAGCTGCTCCGATAACCCCGTGTTCAGCGTGTTACACATATCTCCCCCTGTGCTTGACAGGAGAAGATTTAAGTTGGCTATGGGGGCCAGCGAGCAGATTTGGTCTGTTTGCTCAAGCTGTCACAGCTGTGCTCTTTGACAGGGCAGTTCTAGGTTCAATTCTCAACAATTTCTATTAGGACAAAGGAAATCTAACAGTGACGAGTGAAAGGGGACAAGGACGCGGTGGCGCGGGGCACCTTTGTTCTCCTTAGTGAGCTTATCAGCCATGTCCCAGTGCTCGTAGCTCCGCAGGACGTTGTTGGTGATGTTGACGTGGCTGGCGGCCATGTGGTGGATGCGCTGAGGGATGGTGATGGTCCCCGCCGAGGAGGAGCCGGCGCTGCCCGCGCTGCTCCCGGCAGAGCTGGCTGGGGACGGGCTGAGGGACATGGGCGACGGTGTTTCTGTGCTCCTGCGGGAGGAGAAGCAGAGTTAGTCCCACTCAAGCACACTGCCTGCCCTGAGCTCACGAAAAAACCAGCTCTGCATCCCAGCTGGAGGAGAATGTGTGGTTGCATCTCCTGGTTTTATGAGAGGACAGCTTATAAACTGGGGCTGATTGAAAAGGAGATTTAATTCTCCCTACAAATGAACCTGTTATTTTAAAAATATATATATATCTATCATAAAAATAGAGCAATCTTTCAGAGAAAGAAGTATCTCATAGCTGTAATGATTTTTCTACCTGCTGCCAGAAGCAGCTATGGCAGTTAGAAAACACTCAATGTGCAATATTGGCTTATTATCAAAGCATTTTGTGGAAACCACAATGACAGTTTGCTCCAAATACAGTCACCACAATAAGCAAAGTGCAAGTCTTAAAAGCACCCTGCAGAGCAGTATTAGGAGCTGAGGGTACTGAAGGATTATGAATATCTCTATAGGATTCTTTAAGACTGGCTATGGAGATTTGTTTCTAATTGCCTAAACTTCATCTCCACAGCTTTGTACAGAGCCATGTTTTAAGTTACCTACTTAGTGCAGCACTAATGTTCTAACATAGATTTTCCTTTAATTCTAATACCAGCAATTAGGAATCACCTGCTGCTGCAGGCAGTGTGGAGGTCAGCGCCGCACACCCGCGTGTTCAGAGCTGCGCAGTGCTGAATGCTCACGTGCAGCTGCTCTCTGAAACTGGTTTCAGCAAACAAGATTACGGCCTCCAAAAATCTCTTGCCTTCATCTGGAACTGCTTGCTTGCCTAAACAAATGCATTCAATTTGCTGTAAAATACACTTGGGCCAAGCTGCTCCCTGTGCTCTCTGCAGGAAGCAGAGATGCCCAAACTCCTCAGCAGGAACGTCCAGGCCTTCCCCGCACTGGGTGGTCACTGATGCCCCGCGCTGGACAGCAGCACGGAGCTCACCAGTCTCACGAGGGGCCCCACGCAGGCCCCAGCGTGGAAAGGCTCTGTAGTCTCAGCTGATAGTCACAGACACGAAGCCTGGGACCAGAGCTGTGATGTACAGGTGCAGTACGACAAGAAATCTGCCTCCCACGCCATAGCCCTGGGCTAGAGGACATTTCTGACACCATTTTTTGCTGCACATTTTCCAACTGTTTCCCTGCTATTCCCTTTGCTCAACAACAGGCTCCTCATGATGAGAGACATCCTTTTTCCAGAGCTAAAGACCCAAGTTAGTTCAGATCTTTTCACAGTGTACACGCTAGAATTTAAGCATGTCTTACGGCACAAACATTTTATTTTTAAGTCACAGAACATCCTGGTTGCTTGGCATGCCGCAGTCTCTTTAAAGCACAGAAGAGCCGAGTTATACTTGATTAGGCCTGGGAGCAGTTAAAAATCATGAAGTATCTGAGGGGACCAGGAGTATTTTGTTAGAGCCACTTACAACAAGCTGATGCACTTCTGCCAAATAAAGCACATTGTTCATTGGATTTACCCTGTTGTGCACAGCCATTATTACTGTGGTGAGTCTATTAAATCTCTCTATTTTGTGCTTTCTGTCGCTAGAGGTGGGAAACATTTCTGTAATGAAACCAAGGAAAATTTGTTTCCTTGCCAGCCTGGAACTCAGGCCAACTTCACAGAGGTTCATAACCTTTTCAAACAAAAGTGGCCAGAAATTCCAGTAAGCCTAGATGATATTTTGATGATTTGAGATCCTGAGCCAGACAACACTTCATAGCAACGGATAAGTTTTGCTTTGTTCAGAAAAGATTTGAGAATATCCTGCTGTTGCCCCATCCTGAACCAGATTATCTGTCTCCACTGGTGCCATACCCTAGTGGTGTTTGGTCTTTTCTCTGTGATGTGACTTATTTTACCATCTGCGGTGAATTTACAGGGCAGTATGAGGAAACTCTAGACCCACTAGCGCTGGGGACTGCAGCCCACGTGCTCCCCACTGCAGCACCAGGCTCACAGCAATCCCTGAGGCCACCAGGACACACTTGAACTGCATGGCAGCTCTGAGTTTTTCTTCTGAGACTTCACACATAGGCCTAGGTATGAGTGCTGGTCTTTGCATGCAGATTAACAGGTGTCATGATACTAGGACACGAAAGTCCTTCTGCTTCGTTTTATCTCTATGTGTGGCCAGAAGAAAGGATCAAGAACGATGTGTGTTAGATGGCAGTAAATGTGGACAGACGAGCAAGGTTGCAGCAGCAACTCACACCATGGAAAGCAGATCATAATTACATTCCTGTGATCCTGTAGTTTAGATGAGGGTATTTTAACATTAGTATAAAGCCTCTGATAATTGGTTGACTAAGTGCCTTCACATTTTCACCACTATTATGCCTCCAGTTTTATTAAACTGCACTTACCATATATCAATGAAATATTCATTGGTCTTTCATTACTGAACGAATCATTGAAAAATCATTGCAGTGAAGGTTAACTTTACTTTGGCTTCCTGAAATGACACGGTACTTGCTAGCTAATTAACAGATATTTTTATGGCCTTCATTTGGCCTGAGATGCAAACTGTTAAAGAATGCGCAGACCTACCAGGGTCTGATATCAGGCTCGTGGGGGCTCTGCATAAAGACAAGGTGTGTTTCAACTCTTCTTTCCAACCCATAACACAAACAGCCCACATTATCTAATTTAACCTGTTTGGAACCACTCACCCCCACAACCCAAAGCAACAGTGTTGACCTTGAACTCCTAAAATAAATTCTGTAGCCCAAAAGAACATTTTCTATCTGCTACCTACCTAAAATATACCTGTAGCCACTCTATCGTGGCCAGGCCTTTGCCTCTAGAAGCACCAAAACATTTTCACCCACCCCTTTGGTTGCTTTTTTCCAGACAGAAGTATTTGGCAGAAAATACTCACTTTCCATTGCCGCCCCAAGGTGAGGGGGCCTGCGAGGCTTTTGAAGAGTTCTGCAAGTACAAAACCAAGGGGTAAATAAAGGAGATGCAAGTAAAGTAGAGAATACATGAATACTGTCTACGCAAGGCTCAACAATCTCTGTTTTAGCTGCAAAAGCTGCAGCATGTGCAGTAGAGTAGCTCAGCGCTAGCGTCACAGGCTGGCTGGTGGGCATTGGTAGGTGTCAATCAGCAGCATGAAAATCACTTGACAAAAAAGAGAATAGAGCAAAGCCCCAGTAAAAGCAGACATGATTTACAAAGAAATGCTTTAATTACACTTCTTTAAATTTTATGCTACGTTTTTTTTTATTTTATTATCTTATGCTCTCCGAAACACAGATGGCTTTCCAACTTCATGGAGACATGCACATTTTTGATCAGAAACAAACAAAAACCCTGGAGTTGATGCCTTAGAGATATGCAATTCTCCCAAGTTGCCTGGATAGGTGACTTGCAATTCTGACAGCAGGAGAAATAAAACTTCCTGTAAGGATCTGCCTAAATCTCCTTTTCCCATGTATTTTATTTGCACAAACAGACTCTCCTTACCTGCTTACTCATTCTGCCTTCGAGACCTGTGTATCACCTTGTCTAAGCTTGTACAAAAAGATTGCTCACCAACAAAAAGGCCTAGATTTTTTCAGTCGTGCTCAACCTAGATGGTATCTTATTTGCTGATAGTTTCTAGATGATCGTATCTATGGGTCCTTTCTGAAACAGATCGCTGTGAGCTCTACTGCAAAGGCATCAGCATGCACAGTGAAAATTCAGTCTAATGTTATAATTTCTCTGCAGAGTATTATTGTTACTATTACTACAGGATTTATTTGACTACTGTAACTGATGTTTTAGCACATACAACACAGAGATTCAGTGGAGTACTTAGCAATTAAGTGCATGGCCCAAGGTCACGCAGCCAGCCTGACCCTTGATGTTTATTACATAGCTAGAATTGCTCAGCACTATTGACCAAAGCAGAAAACTACAACAGGGGTCTTGCTCGTAGGTTCCTCTGCATGTCACTATTTCACTAAAGAAGTGAGCATAAACTTTTGGAGCAGACCCCAAATGTGGTTTATGTTTTTGTTACATATTGATGTGTAAGAAACAAGGAGGTCTTAAAGGTCTTTAGGAATTAAAAAGTAGTGTGATGTTGGCTCATGCTGTTTACAGTCTGTTCCAGAGAGTGTCTGGGGACAATATCTGAAGACTAGATCTTTACTGGAGGTAGATATATGACTGTGAGAACTCCTTTTTTTCCCAAAGTCACATTGACAACATATTTTTGAATGAATAAAAATCGTCCTCAGATTTATAAGGGAAGTAAGAGATATCATTTTTGCTGATTTTACAAAATTTAAACATTTATCTTTGTTGTTATACTTATGCCAAGTTGACATGAAATTTGAAAGCTATTTTTTATGATCCAAAAGGTTAGTTTTTATTGTGAAATGTCAAAAATATCAAATTGAAACTTGGAAATGAATCAAAACCACCCATGACCCATGTGTGGTTTCAATTTGGAGTAAGTGGCATTTGTGAGGAAAAACATGAAAAACAATTATACTGAATGATTCCTCCCTTGCTCTGTTGTAAACAGTAGGTTGCCTTTCACAGTTGAAATTGTGCAAAACTTTGAACAACAGCTCTATTAAAATAGTTAATCCATTTCATTTATGTACATATTCTTGCTAGTGAACACAGAGAACATTATGCAGCAATAGAAAACTAATATGCAGTTAATAGCTTCTATTCTTTTCTTTCCTCACCCTGTGCATTTACTACAAAGAGATTGTGAACATATAATCCATATACACAAATAGCATTTCCAGTTTGTCTATTTTAGTACATTTAAAAAAAATCGCTCTTCTTTTTCATTTACATTAAAACACGTTTTCAGTGCAGAAACAGGAAAACAGTGTTATGTGGGAGCAGTAATATGTTCTTCATTACATGTGATATGTTCTCTCTTTTGCACAGTTTCAGAGAGAAAAGTGGCTTTAATGGAAGAAAGAATCACACTAACTTTTTTTTTTGTGGTCTTGTTTCTTTTTTTAAAGAAATTATTGCTCTCTGTGTTAAGTTTATCAAATGATTGCCTAATAGCCATTTTTGTAAGAGACTACTTGCATTCATGCTGGATGAGATCTGAAGTGAAGAAATTTTATGAAATTGCTGACCCTATAAATGTGTCCAACTCAAGTTGAATTTTTCCCTTGTGCAAAGCCCTGACAGAAAACCTACTGAATCCAGACACTCCTGATGACTTCAGAAAACCTTCAATTTAAGCAGAAGACTAGCAGTAATGTTACTCAGATACATACACAGTTAAATATTCACACCCATAAACACACAGAGAAGTGAGGTCAAGGCTGATATGGATTTCTGACAAGACAGTATCAGAGTTTCACAAAAGAACAACCATTTTACTTCCATTTTTTCATGATAATATATATAAAATGCAGCACTAAAAGCTTTACAGTTTTCTATTCAAATATATCAAAGTGTGGACCCAACTCAAAGACACTGAAAAAATAAGAAAAGCCTCTGATGGGCTCACAAACCAGTATAATTATATAATTATAGAATAATATGTAGTAATCAACCATAAGAATTGGTGCATGACTCAAACACAGCATTAATTTCTATAATACAAATATCAAAACCATGGAAAGATGAAGAAACATTATCTTTCTCCCAATTTAGGAACAGTGTGTGACGTTCTTGAAATAAATTGCATTTGACAAGGTAAAGTAAAACATTGCCTTGGTCTCACACTCAGCTGATCTCCACTCATTTTACGGTAAACTTTCAAAATGCAGATGAGGCAATTTGAAGTTCCACAGAAATGAGAGAAAGTGCAAAAGGCTGCTCATCTTGAGCCTAGGTACGAGACTGTTACACCAAAGACAACTGAACTGTATCCAAGAAATATCCAAGAAATCTCTGAATGAATCTGTAATAAGCTCCAGTAAGTTTAACTGAATTTAAAAACCTAAATTTAACTAACTAAAGACTAAATATCTGCATTATTTTGATTTGCTTGGGGTCAGTTCACAATCACTTGCACATTGTAATCCTGAAAGAATCAGGATTTCCTTTACAGAAACTTGCATAAACATTACACGGCATTGAGAATAATGTTATTTTAGTAGAGTTACTGAGTATGGTCTTTTGAATCAAGTGGCTAATCCAAAAATCCCCAGTTCACTTCTGTTCCCACCCCCTTATAGCCATTCTGCCCACATTTCCCAAGGGAGAGGTTAAATGTGGGGCTTCAAGATATGCAGTTATGCTTGTGACAGCCCTTAGTGCTGGCATGAATTTCATTTCGCAGCAATAAATTAAACAGAATAAAGATTACCTTAAAATATTCCATCAGAGATCTGGAGTACTTCATAGCATGGTCCTTCTTTAGTTTAAACATTCTCAAGTAGAGAAGTGATAAGCATCGGTAGCTGTGGTAATTAGGAAAGGATTATGTTAATTCCATTGCTCAGTGAAACCTATGAGGCTGACCTATATTTCGTGGTTTCTATTCTAAGGTTAGATTGTGAAACATGAGCAAATGGAGAATTTTTTTTTAATAAAAATGGTCAGAAGCCTTAATAACCCATCTTGATAAGAGTACAAATTAGAAGAATAAATGTTTAGTCAACTGCTGAAGAAATTCATTAGTTATCCTTTAATAGTTTAATGGAAAACAAGAATAACGACCTTCTGTAAGCTGCTTAAGTAATTCAGCAGTTCTAAAGTCCTCCTTAAGTTTTTAGCTCCTTCTCTCATTGTTGCAATGGGACTTACCATAAAACTGCTAGTTTCTTGTCCCCTTCTGTGGCAGAAGAGCCTGTGAAATTCTTGAGTCTCATTGCATACCTTGTCAGAAAGGTAAGGAGAGAAGGAATTGTGAGTTAAGGTGTTTCCAAGAGAATTTGACACTGAGAAATAACAATCACATAGATACAACTCTCCAAGCACAACAGTTAATGATCACATTGTTCCATAATGATGAGATCAATGCAACATTCAACAGAAAGCATCACTTAATTTGGAGGATTAATGCAAATCATCAAACCATTTTCAGAGCCAATACAGTGAACTATTTCTGAGGGCATGAAAGATCCTTACACCCAGCCATCTAAGCTAGGTCTAGCAACCTTTGTGATGAGTTGCTCATCACAAGAAGCATAAGATCTCAGCCCTGTATATATTGAAGAGTAGAGTAATATGTAATGAGGTTTTAAATATAATACTTTGAGTTTGAATAATACCTTCAAAATCCTTCTCATAAATGCTTCTTCAAAGCTTTTAAAATGCTTTATATAGAAAATGGATTTAAACAAAGGAAAGGTCATGTTCACAGCTTTTTAAGTTCTTAGGTCCATTAATTTGTGAGGCTTGTATACTTTGTCTTCACTCTCTATTTAATTGCTGCTGTCCAGCATTTGGGTGATCAAAGATTGAGTATTCCTGCCTCCTCTCTCTTTTTTCTCTTTAACTGACACTCTATTCCATGCATTTAGTCTCTTGAAAATCAATTCATCGCATAAAATCATTGTTCTGAGCCTTAATGCAATTTCACAGGTACTTGTGTTAGAATAAGTAATAGGGTTCAGTGTTGCATAAGAAAGTTTTAAGGTATCCAGGCAGCCTTGATGAGCTCTCATTTGCAAGGAGGTAATGGAGTGCAGGCTGTGCTGTTCTCGCACTGCCTCCATCCCACCATCCCCATCGTCAGTTCTGGGTACAACACCTGATGCACTTGTGCTTCCCACCTCCCCTCCTCTTTGTTATTATTGTCCCAGTCATACTGAGTGAATGTCAAACACAGAGCTGTGGGTCTTGTTGGGATTCGCAGCATCAGGCTAGGAAACTCTAGTGTTAATCTCAATATCTTTGGCAGTCAGATCCCTGATATTCTCAGTCTCTCTGATGCTCTGCTTGCTTTCACAAATAGGGCAGCTACAGCTAAGGGAAGAGGGGAAATGGGGTCTCTAAAAGAGGGAAATGGGAAAGTGAGAAAAATTTCTTCTCCTTCATATCCTGCAATGATAACCTATGTTAACATTAGTAGCGACAGTAAGAAAGGCTGTGCACGATTGCATGCTTAATTTGTGCATTCAGCAGTCACTACAGCCTGCAGGAATTTGTCCAAGGAGTTTACTGAATCCATACCAGCCTACAGCTTGCTTAAACAGTCACTATTTCTTTTGTGTCTGGTGACTGACAGCAATTATATAGGCAAATCAGTCTCTCAGTGGTTACCTATGAGATGCTGAATACACAATTTAGTAAATAAAGCTCTACTTTAAGCCCTTAAATGGTAAGAGGTGGAATGAATCTCACTCAACTTCAGCTATTTAGAAATACAACATCTACCCTATGAAGTCATCCAGATTCCTCCACTGCCCGCACTTCTGAAAAGACAGGCTGCTGGACTGAAGGTCAATACTCTTCACCTTTGTTCTGTGGTTTTCTAAATACATAAATAAATGGCTGTTCCCTATGAAGGAACACTCACTTATTTAAGGAAAAAGTTCCTGCAATTTACCCCACCGTATGGCTGCACTTCGGCAGCTCAGCCCAGAGAGCATCAAGTTATCTGCCGTGATGCCGCAGGAATTCCAGTACGGAGGAGCACAGATAGGGCCCTCCTGTTTGTAATCCTGCTGCTCTTGAGGGCTTAACTTAGATCCTAGATGTTGAGTGAGTATCATTTTCACTGAGTAATCTCTTTAGTCTTTTGCCTTCTCTTTAACAAGTGTAGAATATAAACACATGTTTTTAAATATTTAACAGGCATATTATTTATCTGAGAGTAAGAGCTTCTTAAGATCTGATACATTTTATTATGTAAATAACTACTTACTCAAAATGTAAAACATGCATTATTTTTCATAGTCTCTTAATGCTAATCTGGCATGTTAAAATCCTTCACATTAAAAATAAACAACACTCCTGTCCTATTAAAAAACAAACGCTTTGGGTCTGATTCTTCTCCCGTTCTTTATCTGTAAATTGCCAGTAATTACACTGACATTAACGGTGATATTCCCAGTATACACTGGGGAAAGCAAAAGGAACATCATGGTGAAGAGGAAAAATCCTGTTGTTCTACTCACAGATAAATTTAATCCTGCTTGATTTTGCTTTGATAATTTGTGTGAGTAAAGCAAACAAGCTCATTAGTTACTCGGGAGACAATCTTTTCTATGGAGCCCACACTTTCAAACAGCTATATACAACAGAAGCAGATTTTCAAGCACTAACTCAGGCATTTTTTTTTCTAACTAAGCAAAGGCTCTCTCATCTATAATCCGGTCTAAGTGTCTTCAAAATTGCATTAAAACCATTTCAGTGGAATTCATCTGGTTCACACTCCCTTAACATTGAAAAGTATACTTTTAAAATATCATACATGCAAAAAACTTCCTCTCTGGCTATGATCTTATGTGCCAAGTTTCAGCTTGGAACAGTTTTTTTACAGCCAAGTTATAAACCTCTAAAAATAGGGTTTGTAATAGAAATCCTGATAGACTCACTTCAATGTTTTGAATTATAAAACTACACCTTTTAAAAGACAAGTGTCATTGCCAAACAGTGAAATTACTATACTTTACTTCCACCCACTACATTTCAATTTTAATTTTATGAATATTGCAAATTATAACACTCACATTATAACCTCTAAAGGGGATAATTTATAAAAGCAGTGTCCATCAATTATAAATTTTCCATGACATTAATAAAATGGCAAGAACTAATTATGATGACTTCTGAGATGAAGATGCCTTGGACAAATCATTAATACGTTGAAATGATATTTTTTAAAACATAGCAGGTTCTAATTATGACTGAAATGAGATTATGAAAATGATCACAGAAAGGACATTAACCTGATGAGTTCCACAGTCTCCGAGTACATGGTGTATGGAGATTTAGCTTCTAATGGATCTCGCTCCATAGCGTTCCCACACTCGATGAAGGAGAGGGCAGCATCAGCATAATTCACTGCTTTGCCAAACTTCTCCAGCTGAAATACGAATGGCACCAACAAGAAAATGCTTCAGCTTTAATTTCTAGGTAGACAGATCATAACGCAAAGCAGCACCAGCATTTTAAATAAAAGCAAAGTGAGGCTGGTGGTTAAAGGTGAATGCATACAGGAATTAAAGCAAAGTCTATGTTTTTACCATGTCTTTTCAGATAACATAAGGCCAGATGCTCGACAGAAGTAAATCAATGTACATTCACTGACATCTGTGGATTTACACAGGCAATGAAGGATACTCAGCATGCTTAAACATGAGCTCCTTATTGCTCCCTGATGCACGAACCAGGTTTGAACAGCACTATGAAAGGGTTAAGCAACAACTCCCTGCCACTTGTCATGTGTGACATTCTGTGGCGACTGTTGACAAAAAAAAAAAAAACAAGAAAAAAAAAACAACTCATCACTTATGTTATTACTGAAACGGTGAAAAAAAAAAGGAGAAAATATAGCGCTGCTAAATATTTTATTTTAGTAGGATTTTATTGCAAAAGGTTTTAGCCCTGATAATGGTTGTGATTAAACTGACTTAGACATACTGATTTCTTTTTTATGTGTAATGAATATTATATATGACATTTTTATAGTACGTATTTTATAATAGTATTTAACATTTTCAGTTTTTGATAGTTGGATGTATGGAATCTACTAATGCAGCATTTAATATAAGAAAACCAATATACTGTAAATCATTTAAAAATTTCTTTGCACCTCTCTATCAAAATATTTTTGATGCATCCGCATATGTTTTCATTCACAAAATAGAAGCCTCTATTTAGTAGAATATTTAACACTGGTACACAGTAACAATATACGTGGCTTTGTGGCTGCTCCTAAGCTCTTCCTATAGCTAGCAGAGCTCTGTCTGCATTTGTAGGAGTTCACTTCCAGTTCTGCTCTGCACACAACCACATATGAAACCTTTGCTTGTATGATTGATCAGCATTACTTGAATGATCAAGAGGAAGAATATAGTTACATATTTTCACTGTATTCCTCTGATTATGCCTTAATATAAGCTACAAATTTCTTTGGTTTGAGTCTTCGTAAGAAGACACCACACTGACAAGCATGCATGTCTTAGAGGTCTTAATTTAAAGAAATGAGTTGAGCAACATGAGATTTTAAATAAGCTGTTGTTCTGCACTTTGCATATTGGAGTCCGGTCTATATGATAAAGCAAGTGACCACTAAAGGCACTTCAGGGCTGGCAATAGAATGGACACTGAACAAACTATTTTGGAACCATAATCTGGGAGATTTTGTAATTATAAAAGGGGAAAAAAAACCCACAAAATTAGGTCAGTTTTAAGAAAAAATCATCTGGGGAAAACCACAAAAAGGTTTTTCCCAGCACTGATGTCATTGCAAGACTTTTTGAAAAAAAGAGTGTTGAGTCTTTATTTACCAATCTAATAGCCTACAATAAAAATGAATGAACTATTTAAAAATTGATTGTTTCAAAACAACATTTTTTTTTTTAATGTGATAATGGGATAGAGGGTGACTTGCCTTCCTAACTCTCCATTGCAGAATATTGCAAAACTTTTGTTTTGGACTCAAAATGAGCATGTGGGTAAATTTCAAAAACACGTCATGATACAAGAAACTGATCTTACATCCTTCACACACAGCATGAATGTTGCTTCTTCCCAGAAGCGATGCCAGCTATTGTAAGTTGTTTAAGTTTTGGTTGTTTTGGAGCATCAGTTTTGAGAGAATGGGGCATGAAAGCCTAAGAGCAGCACTCAGGTTTTGGCCTGTGGTGGGCACAGGGTTTTGGAGCACAACCTGAAGTCCACTTTTGTCAATAGCAGGGTTCCTCATTTCTGAGGCTTTAGATGAGATATGCAATGTATATTTTTCTAACGCACAACTCAACTGAAGAAAGGGGCAAAAAGCCACGAAAACATACCAGTGCATCAGCTTTATGCTTTAGCTTCTTAGCCTCTTGCATGTAATAATCTGCATTGTGAAGCCTAAAGAGACAAAATTAGTTATTTCAAGTCTGTTTTCGTACATTTGGACAAACATTGTCTGCAAAAAGTGCTGACTCCTTCCAAGAACAATTTAGGCATATACACCCACATATCTCTTTAAATCTTATCCTGGTATTAAACTGAAGCTGATAAATGCAAAGATACGATGGGTGACCAGAATGCAAAATAGCTAGCTGTGGAAACCGACTGCCCAAAGGAGCCATTAATGTACATTGAACAGAGGAAAAGGAAAAATAATTCAAATCAATTAAGTATACGAACCTTCCATTAGAGGAGCTAAGAGAAAATAATTAAAAAAGAAGAATTACCTGTGTTTCCAACGTTTATGATCTGAAAACATTTATCAAAAGGGTCTCCATTAATCAGGGACAACAGTTCATTTGTAAAATGAAGTTGTATGTGCCATTGCACAGCACTGCCCACAAAGGTGCCCAATTCTAGTTTTATTGCAAAGATAGGCTCTCCTTGTGAGCTCTGCCTGTGTGAAGATCCAAACCATACAACACAGAGGAACCCAAGAGTACTCACACATCATCAAACGTTATTTTAGGCCTTCGGGGCTCGGGGTTGCCATTGGAGAGCGCTGGCATTGCAGACCAGATGTCCGTTTCTAGATGGCTGGTGTCAAGGAGAGTGTTGGCTGTTGGTGCACTGTGGGATTCTTCCTCCTGGAGAAAAGGGCTGCTGTTAGTTCTCTGTAGCTCAAGCAAGTGCCCACCCAAAACAATCAACAACCAAGTAGCATTCACACACCCAACTGCATCCTCACAAAAGCCCATTCCATGCTCTTACATAACGAGGCTGTGAAATTAAATAAGCATTATGATTCCTTTGATGATTCCTCTCCTGCCTTCATTAACTCTCAGATGAAAAGCTGGTCTGGATACCACAGTGCTACTGACTAGCAACACTCTTTAAAAAAAGGTTGGGGAAATCAAATGTGCAGGGGCTGGATGTAGGCTCAAGCTCATTTGAGATAGACCACAATAATGTAACTTCTTTCCTATATTATCATCAGATGATTGAAAGGTTTCTGAAAAGTCTACTCAGATTTCAGCAAGGAATGGTTTCTTCTCCCTTTTGATAGAGAGAGAGAAGTATGGGAAGAAGAACTCAGGAGCTGTGACTTTGCATCGACTAAAGAGAGGAGCATAACAGAGTGTTCAGATCAAGCTAAATCCACAACCAGAGAAATGAAACCACAAGTAGAGCAAAGAACTAGGGAAAGACTTCTAGCATATTTTAGTAGACAAATATTTCAGATACCAGTGTTACAAACAGAACAAGGATGATTTTTACTGGTGATGCTGGGCATGAGGGGAAGTGGCCCTGCTGTTCTTATGGCGTTGTTTATTTGCTGACATGGACTGTTCATTTGGGCATTGATTTCAGCTGCCGCAGCTTGAAGTGGCACAATGATATCAGGAAGCAACAGGGAGGAATGAATAAGGTGATTTGTCAGGTACATTCCTGTGCCATTTGTGAGTTCCACCATGACTATGCAGGGCTAGCAACCTCTCATGAAGTGGCAAACTGTTGAAAATGGGGCCACATATGCCTTTTTAGTGTGACAGAATTTTCTTCTTGTCTGTTAACTTTGACAGTGATACTAAGATACACTTCTATACTAAGCACTAAATTGGAAACCTAAAAGAAGGACTTTTCTAAAATGGGCCTAAAAAATAAAGTTTCTCAGATTTCTCTAGGAAAACATGGCAAATTGGTGTGAAACTTTACTTTTTTACCTTAAGTCAATTTGCTATGCAGGTTCTAGTTTGGGATTTTTTAATGCATTTTTAGTAAAGACTCATCTGAATCTGGGGAAAATGCAGGAAAAAGTTTAAAGTATTTGGAAGGACGGTAGCCCTAACAGAATATTTGGGATTAAAGGGAATTTGCTATGACAAAATCCTACTAAACGATTTTAAAGTAGGTATACCTACTATTTAAATACCATGCTTTACATGATATTTAAAAGTTTACCTACAAGATCCATGGCAGTCAGGTGCAAATAAACTTGACTATCAGACTGTATGATTCTGGGAACTTGTGATCTTGCACACGCTAGGAATAAATATATTTTCTGGCTGAGTATTTGAGGTTGGATATTAAAATTCTTTCAGTTTTGTTTTAAAAATGTATGTAGCTTGGAGTTACAGAGCGGGGTGAGTAACTGCAGCTCATCGGTTGCTGCAAAGGCTTTCCTCTAAAGCTCTAGGACCAGATGTGCCAGGGAGTGCTACACATTGCAAGGAGATGCCTAACAGTGGTCTAAAAATGGAATTTACAAGAGTTGCTTATGCACAGCTCTGCAAAGATTCACTCCCTGTTGATCTTGAGTAGGACTACACAAGGATTTAAAAATAGATATTGGAAAAGAAATCAAATAGAACAAAGCTGAGTTAATTTCATTTTATCTTTGCTCTCTCTTCAGCCACAGAGGTCGGCTACTTACACAGATTCCTTTGGGGTTAGAAGAGGATTTATTCTCATTCTTTCTGTGTTTGGAAACAGAAGAGGACGAGCTGCTGGTCTGGGAGGTGTTAGTGATGTTGGTCTCCTGGCTGAAGGAGCTGTTGTCGCTGCTGTGCCGCCTGTGCACCGGCTCATCCAGCAGCGGGGACAAGGGAGGAGGGAACAGCTTCTCTTCTCTTTTCTTTGCCACCTTCTTCACTGAGCTAGTGCTGCTCCTGGAACACAGACAACAACCAGTTAACTTGCAAGTTCCTTGGTTAATTCTCTATAGCACAAAGCTCTAGATACTGTATACAGAGAAGCCCTCTCTACCCTCAAATACTGCAGCAATCCCCATGTTTTAGGAACAAAGCCAAGAGGAGGCAGGAATTGAAAATAAAAGAGCTATCCCTGCCTTTTCAATGGCTGCAGAAACCTCCTGCCTTGGGGATGACTTCCAGCGCATTAGCAGGAATTGCACCCACTTTAAATGCTATTTTGAGTCAGTCTTCATTTGAGAGGGCACTGAGGTTCCGATTCTGCAAAGTGCTGGAAAGTTTTATGCATGGGGTTAGCTCCTCTGACATTAAGCATGGCTATTTATGTGTTAAACATTAAATATCTTTTTAAGAGGCAGATTAAGACCCACATAAGCAATCTTTGCAAACATCCATAATAACATATGGCATGTGAACAAAAAATGTAATTTATAACATCTACATAATAATAACCATAACAATAACAAGATAATAATTATTTGACCTCTAGAATAAAAGCAATGCTCAACACTATATTAAAATGATACATTGTAGCTGGCTAAAACCCTTGAGCAAATATTGGTTGATGAATTGAACCTGATTCAGAAAATGAATGTGGTTTTGACATGAAAGCACAAGTAATACGATAATCTATTGTCTGTTTTATGTACAGAAATGGTTAGCTGGCTAGAAATGGCAGCTGTGATACACAGTAAAAATAACAACAACAAAAAACCCTGCTAGACTTATCTCCTCTCAAATCCATCAAAAACTGAAAACCCCACTGACTACTTAACATGTTAATCTACTCATAGATTTTTTATTTTGGGTACTGTCCTAGCTCAGTCAATGAAGATTACCTGAATTTTAATCTTTTGTTAGACAACTAATATTGCCCTACACAATCATTTACTTTTCACGATTATTGACTACAATTTCAATAACGAATTAAGTCAACATGAATTTATGTTTCATTCATGGTCACTTTCAGTCAGTGTCAGATATTATAGATTTGCAGTATCTTGAAGGAACCAGTGAAAGAGGAGAAGGCAACATGAGCTTCCTGACTGCACATCCTGGTAACACTTGATAGAGCAGCACTAATTCCAGCCTGGCCTCTGCAGCACAGCTTTACCAACCATATCAATATCTACACCTGCTTTGGTCATTCCCCTATTTACAAATACAAAATATTTCAGTGGAATGAAAAATCAAACAATTCCCTGTATTTGAGGTTTTATAGCTGTTCCACTGAAAAAAACCTTTAATTTGACTGAAGAGGAGCTCAAACTATCTTATTTGAAATTCTCTGATATTAAAGCTCTTCAACTAGAAGAAATAAAACTAGCAGAGCGTTCTTACTGCCTTGCAGCAGGAAGGGCACGGATGCCGTCATGCTTGGAAAACATGTGGGCCTAAATAAGATCAAAAGAAAGCAATCTGGTTGGAAGAGAGTGCAAGTCCTTGGGAAGACTGGGGCTGATTTTACCCACATATGGTCCTGTAAACATCCTCCAAAGCGTTCTTGCCTGAAATGGCATCAGTCAGTCTGCTCATCACCACGAAGCACTTGGGATTCTGGACAACAGAGCAAACCAGGCTACAGGTGAAGCTGCTCAGCTTGGCATACAAGCTCTGGGTGGGAAGATCTCACCAGAAATGAAAGGGCACTTGGGGATTTTTTCCTGCATAACTCAAATTCAAAACCAAATAACAATTCTTTACAGTTATTTCTGCTGTTTTTTTTCCCCCTCCCTATTGCTTACTTAATCCTGTGCGTTTTCACATGAATTAATCTGATAATTTATTTAGCAATGTTATCTCCCACAGATTTATGCTAAAGCATTTATGTTAACAATAACCTCCATGAAATAGGTTGTTACCAGCAGTTAACCAGATTGTCACTTTGCTTTGGGCTGTTAATGGGCTAAGAAACTGGTCTTTGATAGCAGTAATCACTAATTTTGAATGAATTTATTGCAATAATTACCAAGACTCAATGGTTTAATTTGCTGACATGATTGTTAGTTAAACTATATTTAAAATGTAGGGAGAAACACAATAAAAATGCAAGGAAAAAATACAAGCAGAACTGATGGTCTTGTGTCTGCAGGGTTTAATCTTTGTGTCTGCAAAGGCCAATTACCAGGAAACAAGAAGACTCCTCATCTGCTTTTTTTCAGCCTGGCTCCTTTTAGAGCAGGAAGCAAGCAAGCAGGCAAGCAACAAGAGGTCAGCGTGCAAAGGAGAGGGAATTTGTCTCACATTCCCAGCTGCCCTTTCCCTCTTGTCTCCGCATGGCAGGCGGTGGCATCTCTGGCCTGTTAGTGAGACAAAGCCACTGCCTCTACCCATTGCTTGGCTATGCTCTGCCTCTGGCCTCCCTGTGCCCCATGAAACGCCACACACTGATGGGGAATCTGATTTTTTGCAGGGTGTTAGCAGGGCAAGGCCACTCTCGTCTCAGTTCAGGCCATATGGGAGCCCCTGAACGAAGCTGACGTAGAGGCAGAACACAAGCACTGCCGTGAACAGCACCCTAACGAAGCGCAGGGATCGCCTAAGATGTGGTGCCAAGTATGGGTGCTTTTTTTTACTAAAGGTCATTGAAAGGAAAGAGGAAATCTTGAAAAATGCTCCAAGAAGTTTGCTTCAGGCAGACATCTAGCCTGCCTGCTAGAAACATTATGCATGGTTCACTCATAGGAGTCTAGGTTGAAATTTAGGCGCATATTTTGCATCTGTAAATAACTGTGTTGTTATACAGTTCCAAATGTCAGTAAATAACGCTCTGTCTGGACTTGCTCCACCAATTGGGTATTTATATATTAATGTTCTTCAGCAGGACATAGAACTGATGATATTAAAATCCTAAAAAAAAAAAAAAAATTGCTCTGGCAAGCAAATAAACAAATTAAAATATTCTCTGCTCAAATGGGCAGCTGATCTGACAAAAATCATCTGGCCTCATAGGAATCTTTCAAGTTGTTATTATGAATTATTTGGATGTAACATAACATCATCTGTTCCTTAGGATGTTGTGAAATATTAGTAATAACAAAAAATAAGTGAAAATGCTTTGAGTAGCTGCATTTTTAAGTGTCACACCACAGAAAAGCAAAAGCACCAGACCATGCAATAGATGAAGAAAGAGAGATGACTAGATGTTTACGCAATGACTGAGTGCAAAATGGCTGTTTGACTGTGCAAATGGCTTTTAATTGCACAACTGACTCTTTGAAATGTCTACACCCAAATTGCACGCGTACTCATAGAGAAATTTTGTGGGAATTAGGTATCTAATTGCCCATATTAGACATATAAACCTTAAAAAACCCTTCAAAATTAATTGTTTATCTCAGCTTGGCTCATGTATTTAAGGGCAGATTATAAGAGAAAGGCATTTAAATGCCTAAACCCTACACAGACACCTAGTAGGAGTTGCAAAAACATAGATGTTCGTGATTACTTCAGACACCTTTCTGCCCATCAATAAAAAGGGCCAAACTGAAGTCACTGCACTGCCGTGGGGACCATGCCTTGCCAACATGGGATTAAGTTCCAGCTGGACAGATCCATGGTTACTCCTGAATGAGAACATCACCATGGGGTTGAACATGCACTTAACTGGTGAAGAGCATCTTCTCACTGGGGGCTGGATCACCATCAGCATTTCTCAAAGTCCTCAAGTACAGACCTGGGAGTTCTGTATGAAAATGCTGAGATTTGAGATAAAAGGGGCTTAAATGGTAAAACCTGTTCTTTAAAATTTTACCACTTAAGTGTTCTTTTCCCACATACTTTTGAATCCTATGCAGCTTTAGCTTCCCCCTTCTTTACCTTTCCCTTACTGTTCTACTTAACCCTGTGAAAAACAGCTTCCAAATGTGTAAAAATAATCTGAGTCTCTCCAGAATTTTGTTACCACTCAGTTCAATCAGCTCCCTAAACTTTGGGAAAGGGGTTGGTCCACATTAGATGAGTATCAATAGACACTGACAATCTCAATTACCGAACGAACCTGAATTTGTTTGAATTCATACTACTAATAATAAATGCTACTAATAAATGTGGTGTGATCCAGGTTTCAGTGCAGAGGGAAAGAAATTGGAAATTTTTGCTTCACAACTTGAGGCAGACAAGAGAAAAAGCTAGCATATGGAAATAACTATTGATGGACACAATTATATTTTAACAGAGAATACCAAAGGCTTGAAAGCTCTAAGGAATCAAATTAATGACCTGGAAAACAAGCCCAAATTAAGAAACATCAGGTTGGGGGTGGATCCTTAGGGCCTGCTGGAGACAAGAATAGAAAGATTTTTTTAATGGACTGTGGAGGTGTTGGGGATGGATAATCTTTGATTCCCTCTGCAATATATCTCTGCTCATTGTATTTCTAGGAATGACAATTAAGCAACACCCATCATGATGTTTATGAAACGAGCAACACGTTATAGACCACACCATAACGTAGACATCCTCTGCCTTTTCTAGGCTCCAGCTCTCAGTTTATTCCCAGGGGTGTAATGAGGGGGAAATTCAGAGACTAAAGATACTCTGTCATTATACCAGTATAAATTTAATGATAACTATTTTTATGGAATTTAAAATCCATAGGTTATTTTATTAATGATTTTTAAAAACTTTATCTAAATCTAAATACTACTGCAATGAAATGGTTTCACAAACGTGGTGTGGACTTGATTCTTTGCTTGTCCTTGTGAGAAGCAGAAAGTGTCTCATCTCAAAACTGTAAAGGCACAAAATTGATGACAGAAGGGAATTGGGCTCTTTGCTTATTTATAGAATATTAATCTTGTGATTATAGTAATCAGAATCATTATTTACGTGATTCCAGTTTGCTGAAGCATTATAGCCATCTCCCAAAGACATTTTGAAAGGCACAAACTATTTGATTATATGTCTGCTGAAATATAAAGTATGTGCATCTAAAATATCAAGATGGTCACCCCTGGCATTGCTATATACACAGTTAAAGAACTAGAGCCTCTAAAGTGAATGGCAAAGCCACTATTTATTTCAATAAAATTGAGAATTATCTCTTCAGAAAATGATTTAAAAAATAATTTCCAGGCAATCAAATAAAGCCCACTCCTAGTAGGATTCTCTGCCCATAAAATGAAGAATGATGGGGACAAGATAGGACCTGGAAGGAATGAAGGATGGGGGGGATGAATACTGCAGAATCGTGATGGCACTCTGACTTCCGCCAGCAGAAGGATGAACAAAGTTCATTCAGATCATGTGGCCCCTCTTCCCAATGGATGGGAATGGCAATGCCAGAGCATTTACACTTCCCCATCTGGGTCTACAACCCAGAAGTTTGTAGAACACTACAAATTATGAATGTTAGGGGGAAAAAAATAAAAGAACTTACTCTTTAGTGCTGGTTAATCTGTGATTCGGTATTGGAGAAATACAAGGTGGGAGTAGGCAAGAAGCTGCAGGGTCCTCCACACGCTGTTTCTTGCTTTCAACAAAGGTATCCAGGTTTTCAGACTGCTTTAACAAAAAAATGCAGAACTTGAAAGATCCAACATCTATGCACAATTTCACTTACCATTAAGAAGAGCTCAGGAATCTCCACGTATTTCCTTTACAGTAGCAGCAGTAAAAAAAAATGATCTAAGAGAAATGAAAGTCACCTGAAATCAGGGCTAAACGTGTTCCAAACACATGACACAAAGTTATATAATAAGTGGCATAGCCAGATAATTAGGAAGCAAAAAGCCTTATGTGCTATAGTTATCTTCTGTAGTGCACTGGAATTTAATTAATAATTCAGATGGAATGACTTGATAGCACCAAATCTTACTCAAGTAAATAGCTTTTACTCTTTGACTTAATGGAAGTCGATGGGAACACTTCCCTAAGTAAGTATTCCTCACAGGACTAAAAGGCTACAGGAGCGAGCTCTAAGGTAGTAGTCAGCAACAGAGATAGCTGGTTTAAAATTTGCTTTGAAAGATTCCCTGATGCATGACTTGTGCGCCTGAACTGGGATGATACAAGCAAAGCTGATTACTGCTCTGTCACTGGAACCTCCATATCATCTTTCAAGCCCACTAGTAGATGGCTAAAATAAATCTTTTAATAGCATGATTTAGAAACCCAAATCAGGCTCTTCCTGCTCTGTTTTAACTGTTGATATACCCTAAAGTTATCCTAATTGGCTTGTTTCCCCTTGGGTAGCGACACATACAGCTGCATACAGCAACTGAGCAGGCTGTTTTGGAGCTTAGTTTGTGTTTGTGCAAACTCAGGGTCAGATTCCTTTCATTTTGTTAGTTTCTGATGCATTCTCAGTTATTGAAGTAGAGTTTCAAATTTTCCTGGAAGCCTGCAGTTTAGAAACCAATACCATGCTCTTCTTCAGGATTCCTACTCCACCATACTGACACCCCACTATCTTACCTAGGAAGCATTTTCATATAATTAATGTGAACCCTAGTGCATTTACACATACATATAAACATAGATGTTTATCCATCCTTTTCCACTTTCTTTCCTTCTTTTTTCTTCCTTCCCTACCTTTCAGCCTTCAGTGTACAGCTATAATATAAATTGGATAAAAGCTTGCTGAGTTAACTCATGTGATTATTTCTACTTAATTCAAGAGGGAAGGAGTCAGTGCAGCAACTCACGTGGGCAGGGGCAGCAGACCCTCTGTCTGCCTCACATTGTCTGCTTTGTCTTGTATTAACTCTCTCTTGCCAGAATTGCTCTAACTCAGCATTTTTATACAGTCAAGAAGTCTAATATAACTGACAGTTGAAGTCCCTTTCACATTGATTTATAAAATTTTGGGTAAAAAAATATGCTGTGATGTCTCACAGAAAGACCAGAGCACAACCATTTCAGATGGGGAAAAAAAAATCATTTACAAAATAAAATCTCAGTTTCTTCTCTGAAAAGACATTTAGTTTGAAGCGCACTGTTGTATCCCACAAAGTAGGATACCTTTGGGCATAAATAACATAAAACACATGATAAAACACAATGCCTCAAGTCATAACATACTTGCTTTCTCAGGTAGCTGCACAGAAAGAGCAGCTAGTTAAGCAAATGATATTTCTATGCATCATATTTGTTTATATAACAAAACAGTATAAAGACTAAATTCACCAGGAGCATAAGCATTCCATTGACTTTAATGAAGCTCTGCCTGTTTAAGCCAGTGGTGAAAACGCCTTAATTCTACAGACAATAAAATCCTCCCTTCCAAACAGCAGTCACACTTTGTGAGTATGGCTGAACCTTAGTAATCCACACTAATCATTGGGAGTGTTTCTGCAGATTAGTGGGTAAGTGAGCAAATACAATGGAAAAGCTCCTAAGATAAATCTCAAAAAAATACATTATCCATTGATTTTGACAGCTGGAGCTTGTTTTTTTAATAGTTTCTGATGTAAATTTGTAATGCACTTGTGAATGTATGCCCTTTGCAGAAGCGAGAAAGCCTTAGTGTTGTGATGCCCCTATGTGCCTGTGACCGAAGCTGTGCAGGTGCAGCCAGGAACCCCTGACTGCAGCTCTGACCTCGAGGACGCACAGAGATGCAGTGTTTTCCTCCAAGCGATGGAAATGACTTACCTTGTGTTTCCTTTTGGATTTTGTGGATGGTTTTTCAGCTGCTGGGGTAGGGGACTCTCGAGATGGTCGCCTGTGTTTCACATTTGCTTCCCTTGGTTCACTTTTCACAGACGTGCTCTCAAAAGGCTCTTGTCCAGGTATTCTAGAGAGTAAACTAAGGTCTATTTTCACCCAAAGAGATTTGAGTTCTTCATATTCTCTCAATGGGGACAGGAGTTCATTTTGTACGATTGGGATGGGAGAAAAGAGCTGCTCCTCCAAGTCATTGCTGGTTTGGTCAATGGATGTGTTGCTGCCATTGCTGGTTAAACTACTTACGCTGAGGATGTTACTGCCAGAGTCCTTCACTTTGATGCCATTGGTGGCCCCACTGCAAGCTGGCAGTATCTTCGCCTGCAAGCTCTCCTCCTGGTCTGTGTTTGAATCAGAAGTAGATGAATCGGTTTCAATGAATTCCCGGGACTTGGGGACGATTTTGCTGGGGCCTCTGTACTTTTTCTTCTCAGACGTGAGTCCTGTGCTGGTCCGTGGTTCTTTCCTTGGAGCGGTCTTCCCAACTGCTGCTTTAGTTCGAACCTTTGGCTGCTCAGGGGGTTCCTGCGTGTCTTTTTCTTTGGGAGTGTTGCTGGTATTATTTGGTTTGGGCCAGTTATACTCTTCTACACTGGAAGTCCTTTCTACCTTTTTGGGTTGCTTTTTCCCAGTAGTCCTTTGTGAAGTTGGCTCATTATGAGCGGGAGACTTCTGCTTGGAGCTCTTTGCCTCTGGGGTTTTCTGGGCAACCCGCGGTTTGGCTTTCTCTCGGATAGGACTGAGGATCGCCCGGTCTTTGGAATCGCTCGGGGGCAGGCTGCTGCTGAGCTTCCCTTTGCTTTGCCCTTCGGTCTGCTGGTTGCTTGGTGGTTGAGAGCTGGCCTCGCCGTGCGCCTCATTCTGGCTGTTGATGATGGTCTTGTTGTGGGGGTTCACCTTATTTAGCCACTTATCCAGTTGCCATTTGTTCGTTGAGGGAGGTTCAGGCTGCAGTAGGAAGAACAAGGAGCAAATCTCAGACAGAAGCAACGCTTTTCCCTTTAAATGAGGGTGCTTTTAACATACCCTTTTATTTCAGTCAAGCAGTGGTGACTGCTACTTTTATGGGAGTATTTATGGAGTATTTATGGTTAATTAGGCTTCCTTATCTGGTTTACAATGTGGCCCTGGAGAAATTTAATACAACTAAAAAGTTTAGCTGGTCCCTGAAGATACAGTTTTGTCATGTTGCCTTTCCTTAGTCCCAGCTGAATTCTATGTCAATAAAATCTTCTCTAGCTACTGGCAAAAATCTAAATATTTCTTTAAAGCATTTCAAATGTAGGCCAGAAGGATTCTTCCAAAAGCTACGACGACTATGTGGGTCACCCACGTAAAGCGGTAAAGGCAGAGGCACCGCAGAGCGGCGAACCTCAGCGCTGCCCGAGGCGGCCCTCGCTGCCCTGCCGTGCCGCCACGTGGGGATGGCCGGGGGCGGGCGGCCTTACCTCCAGCACGGCCTTACCTCCGGTGTGGCGCTGCGCGACTCCTCGTTGCACTCGCTGTCGCTGGAGCTGCTCTCGCTGTCCGAGTCGGACTCGGAGCTGCTCTCCGACTCGCTGGAGCTCCCGGAGCCGCCGCTGGAGTGGGCCAAGCCGGCCCCGTGCGCCGCTGGCACCGGCAGGCCGCTGTGGGGAGAAGAGCCCTTCGCTTCAGACTGTGGTTTTTAAGGGGTCCCTTGGGGAAAGGTGCCTGGTGAACCCTGCTCACAGCAGCCTTCCTCAACGCAATCCCGACCGCAACCACCCGAGGGGCCATTCTGCTGCGCACAGACCAAAGCAGTGCGCTGGGTTTGCACTTCTTGGGGCACACTGGCCATAACATTGATAATATCATCACCCCCGTCAAATGAGAAATGCTCTGGTGTCACAAGTCAGAGCTAATTAGCCCAATGATTGCAAAAACTAACAATCACGTTTAAATAATTAATTATTGGCAACGTGGCTTCTTCGTTTTTTACCAGTTCATCTATAATTTATGATCAAAGGAAGGGCATCAGACAACTCATATTGGACAGGACACTTTAAAAATTCATTTTAATGAATACTTCTACACTGTGGTGTACTAAAATTACATATTTTTGACAACTCTCCAGGGAATGCCCAAGAATTTTTTATTTGTAGCTGCTTTTTCTCTCATGATTATGATAATGCAGTGAGGAGATGGAGTTCATGTTAAAAATACGCCTCTCTACACAGCCTGTTTTTCAGTGTGCTCGTTCAGTTGTCCTCCAAGGCATATTTATTAGCAGAGCACTGCATGTCATTGCTTTTCCTCAGCATTTATTTCAAGACGGAGAGCTTGGATGACCCCTGTTTTTAGCATTATGGAAATCTGCCAGACAGAGTCTTTATAAACTCATGTTTAATTTTAAATATTTTTGTCGGGGAGCTAGACATAAGGTTTTATGTCTCTTCAGCTGATCTATACAGAGTCTTTTTGATGATTGATTTTAAATTTGTGAAGCTGACAAAGCAAAGTGTTTGAAAATTGACACCATTTGCTAGTTCTCCTTTATAGATATTCAATACGTCACCTTAATAGATCATATGTGCGTGTGTGTCGCACATTGAATCATCAGGAGAAGCCTTGGAGTCACAACACCCCTTCCCCTTCATTGCTACTACATGTGTTTCTACTTTTCCTCTAGAAGGATTCCAGTAAGTCGTGTACAGGCCCTCCTTCACCCTTCAAAGCAAAATGCTACGCACATCTAAGTGCCCTCTTGAAAAATCTCTTGAAAAATCCCCTAACCATGAAGCTGGAAGTTGGGAAGGCCAGAAACAAACCCTGTAGTCTGACCTTGCTCCACTACAGTCTTTAGAAGCATTGCCATCGGCTTGTGTGACATTATATATGGTCTTTAATTTCTTCTCACGCTAAGCTACTTTCTCTCCCCTCCTTCCTGGTAAACCTATCCCTTACCCGGCGGTTGGTACCGTAACTGCCTCTTCGAGCATTACGATGGGCCTGCAGTGCCCATTGCCAAAACAGCTTGGTGCTTCAGGGTGCATTAATGAGACAAAACTACTCACTTGGGTAATTGCTACAGATCACTAACTTTGTTGCTCATTAAATGCATATACTTTTTTTTTCTTCTTGTTCTAGAGGTTCTTAACTGACTCTGATGGAGTTAGTTACAAAATTTCAGTTGGAAGGAAAAGGTAAATCATAAGAAGGCATGATTTAAAAAAATGGAATTTTCCTGAAGTGTTATGTAATTAAACATTGCTGAATCTAAAAAAGGATTTTATAACTCATATGTACTTTCAATGTTTAGAAACCATTTTCCACTTTTTTTTTTTCCTTTTTTTAAATCCTTCTGTTTTAGTGAAATGCAAGAAATCTGAGTTTTCTTACTTTGTTACACTCATCTGCAGGAAGAAAGAATGTGAAAAAAAAAAAAAAGACAAATCTTCAAGGATTCCCAAACTGAGTTGGAAAACACAACACTTCCATTCTGAAGAATCAAATGGAAACACCAGCTTTGAAAAAAAAAAAACTGCTATGCAGGGAATGATGAGAACAGTGCAGCTGTAATTTAGAAATGTAAAAATATTTTTTCTATAAATTTTGAGCTTCACTGGCTTCATTCCTATTTTCTGTTTTCACCCCAAAACAGAAAAGCAAACAGTGAAACCCCAATGTTTCTGAAAAAAGTTATGTCACCAAAAAAAAAAAGAGTTCGGTTCAGTGTTTGGAAGTTTGCTCCTATTAAGGTACCTGATTTTAAGGAGTAAAATCCCTCCCTGCTCTGGGGCTCAGAGGAGAAGCCAGCCCCACTGCAGCCAGAGCTCAGACCTCCCCGGCCTTTAACTACAACCTCGTCCGCCTGCAACCCAGAGAACTGACCCCACGGCCAGGACATGATCCTGTGAAATGATGGGATTTGTCCTGCCACAGGCTGTAACCATCCGACACAGAGCTCCGCGAGCAAGGACGAGCTGTGCAGATAGACGGCAGCTCCAACCTGGCCTTTTTTCCTATCTTGCTGCACACCAGCCTCAGAGAGGTTATCGTACGCCAAACATTACTGAATAACACAGCTCAGCAAGCTCGCAGGAACCAGACAGACTCAAAATAATGGTTTTCATACAAAACAAAATGAGGTCATGTTTGTCTTTCATCTGGGATAATAAAATTATGCCTTGGCTACATTGGGCGGTTTCATGCTGCAGACATCATTCCTGAACTAGATTTTTAAAGTAGAAGTATTTGCGTCTCATCATGGAGGTGCAACTCTGTATGCGTTGCCACACGGTCAGATAACACCTTTCCTAGCATCTCCTAAAGCTAAAGACAGGGAGATGTTGCATATAGCTATATACACCATCAACTTCTCATAACACTGTTCAGCAGAAGAAAATATACAGACCTTTCATGCACAAGACCATGGGAAAGAATCCTTGCTTCCAAAAAGAAAATGCATTTAATGGAGAGATTATAGGTCTTCTTCTACATTTTTCTTAAATAAAATTAAACTAGTAGTTAAAAAAAGAACAGTTTGGTTTGCACTCTTCCCAAAGGCTTCTTCGGCTTTAAACTTAAATCACATGTTTTCAAAGATTCTGGGACAGATTCTGCAAATGCGCATTCAAGCAGCTGTTACACAAACAAAACAGGACTTCTTCACATCGGTATCGACTACATGAACTGGGGGTTGCCACTCTAAGAGACTTTCAAAGCAAGCTTTGTTGTGTTGCTAAGATGCTGGCAAGGAATGCCAGCCCGGACAAGGTTTAAAATAGATTTAAAGCATTTTATCATCAGACACAAGCCCTCAAAGTGGCTAAAGGGGGCAGGAAGCACTGATATTTGAAACTCCTGAATTTTTATTTCCCAGCAGGAGATGAGCACTCATATTGTTCCTCAGTGTTTGGGTGGACAATGTTTTTATTTCATTCGAACGGAAAAAAATTAATAAAAACAATGCTGCACAAAGGAACACACTGTTATTTGGGTAAATAAGGGACAGAAGAAAGCCAGTTCATTATTATCGCTTGGGATGGGAGGCCCCTAGCAAGACCAGTGACCTGCTGTGCTGGGATCTGTGTAAATACATGATGAGACACAGTCCTTGGGCCAAAGATCTTGCAATCCAAACATGCAAAACAAACATTAGAGGTATTATGATCACCCTCAGGGTAGCCCCAGACTGTAACAAGGTCTTCCTGCCATTAATGGGAGCATCGCTTTGGTCCCATTTTTCATTTTTCCTCTGCATTTTTCAAACCTGGTGTGCTTTACCTGAGCTGAGTTCTGTGTGGTAGCCACACATGATCTACCCTGACCACCAACGGCGGCCACAGGTGGGCTGTGCTGTTTGGGAGGAAAGAAACCCCCAACACAGCAGCAAGGCTCCTGTCCTCCGCACCCCCTGAGTGAGCAGTGGCTCTTCCCTCCCCAGACTGGGTAGCGCTGCTGACACCACTGCTGGAAGTGGGATAACCACATCTCCACCACCAGCAAAGCCCACCACGGTGACATCCCCAGCAGACGAGTGAGCACTTCTGGCTCCTAATCGGTACCAGACAAGTGCCGCAGCTGCAGCAGAGCTGCACACTGCGAGCTGGAAGGACGCTGTCCTTTGGTGTTCACCTACCGCCCTTCTTCCCGCTTCTGCGGCCCGTTTGCACATCCCTTGCTGCTCAGCAGCATTACTAGGCGCAGCGCGGGCACAAAGTGCAAGATGAGAAATGTCCTGCAGGCGACAAACATGAGGATCACTGGTAACTGGCAGTGGTTTTCTGCACTTTGGAGCTCAAGGGTCTGAAGTGCAGAGCTGCTGAGACTCGCAGGTGTGTGGCATCTGTCAAGAGCAGGCACCAGAGCCAACTGCTGACACCTCCTCGTGGGGAATGTATCAAGCTTATCAAACACACCAATAGTCTTTCTTTTGCTGCGGTTCACTGATGTGGGTGATCCGCTTGAATTTAAGTGTCTGCCTTCACTTCAGCTCTTTCTGTAACTCGTAGACTCTTTTTCCAGTGCCGATTAAAGCAGACGTGGCGTTATTATGTGTCTGGATTATTATGCTGCCTAGAGAAGTGAAGGCCAATGTGCAATTTACACTTTTTTGTTGTTGTCATCTAGACTGCTATTATAATATTTTTAACACATCATTTACTCTAATATTGTAATAAATGGTTTTCAAGATTAAACCTGGTACTTACGACAAAGATAATGTGTGATACTAAAACTCATTACCCTTTAGTAAGAAAAATAAGAAACTTTTTACACTGTAAATACATGTGTAAAAGAAATGTGTAATTCAGACCACTATAGTAAAGCTCCTCAAAGAACAAAACGAGTCCTCAGATATTTGCCCAAACTTTTCACCAATTAGATGTAGGCAGGTTAATTGCTGTGAAGAGAATTTGGCAAATTGGCTGTGCACTCTGACAATAGCTTTATTCACCCCAATCCTCCCTTTCTAGGGTAATGATGAATTGGCCCCTTGTTCCATTGCTCCATCCAGAAATCGAAATGCAAACTTTGAGAAAGCAGGGCACTGCTGGGCAGTGGGAAAATGTATATGGGAACTGACCAGTGAGTCAACAATATATCAATGCTGGCAATGTATTTCCACAAGAAGCAGTGCTCTACAAAGGCTGCTCCAAGGAGCAAGCCTGTTTGCAGGGAAAGTTCAGCCAAATGAAACCGGGAAAGGGGAAGCTCTGCACTGGGAGAGAAGCTGCAGCCTGCAGGGAACGGCTGGGCTCTCTGCTAAGGCACCGGGTTGGGACTTGGATGAATTTTGCTTTGTGTCTAAGAAGAAATATTTGTGCATCAGTTCCTGCTGAGTAAAAGGGGGATTATGTTTCCTACCCTTTATCTGCCTTGCCTATTTAAGCTGTAAACTTTTGAGAAGGAAGACTCTGTTTGCACAGGGCACTGAAAAATGGGGACCCGGTGCTCAGGTTTTTGTGCGCTACAACCAGGCTACGTCATGTACAAAGGTGTAGTGCAACCTCAGTCTGGGGGCATGCGACTCCTCTCCCTCTCCCTACACCTTATTCTGCTTCATCTTCAGAATCCAGCCCAATCTCTCCTCCAGAGAACCCATTTGCACAGAGAAGGAGTAGAAATGTGAAGGACATCGGCAAGAGTCACTGGGGTGGCTGCATTCAGTGTAAATGTTCAGAAAGGCCCCTTCATTATTTTAGCAGAGAATAATAGAGCAGCACCTTGTAGATTAATATTTAGTGTCAGAATTTAATACCATAACTGCTCAATAATGAAGTTTTATTTCTTTTCTATTCTTGTCCAATTATCAAGGAGTTATATTCTCCTATAATATGAAGAGAAAGAGATTTTTTTTAAATAATGAATTGCTCATGTCTATATCTTCAAACTTATATATGACTGCCATTAGATTGCATTTTAAAGAAAATGATTGCCCTGAATGATTTGTTCACCGTCTTTCCATTGGTTATTATTAAATTATTTATCACCAGGCTGGCAGGATTCGAATCTAAACTTTCAAAGATCAGGTTGACACAGGAACTGAAAACTGGTATCAAGCCCTTTTTAAATATTAACCAGCAGCCAGGTCAATGAAATGAAATAAGGTGTGGAAATTGTTACTTCAGCTAACATTAGTGCTCATAATAAGACATCACTTCTGATGGCTCCGTCATGTCAAAACACACGGAGAAGGAAAACCTCCATAATATGCTTTTCAGGATGTGGCAGCCTCTATCAATCCTGAACGCTGTAATGCAAATATGAGTTCTGATTTATGTTGAGGGGGAGGGTAATTTACAAGATGTTGTATGTAAAAAGGCACATTGTCATTTCACAGCATTCAAAAGTAACTGTTTTAATCAAAGACTGTTTATAACTAGGTTGATAGAGTTACTGAAACAGATTTTTTTTCCACGTACATACAACCCTTTTATACTTCCAGCTTTAAAGACCATAAAAAAAGGATAGTAAAGATGAAAGAAATAAAAAGAATGACAGAGCTAACTCCTATGAGCCACAATCTATGTCAAAGCAGAACTAAAGTGATTGACAGCTTGCATTAGTAATGAATAGAGTGGGGAAAAGCTGCCAAGAATCCGTAACAAGGTCAAAGCCTTCCAATAAAGAATTACATTAGCCACAAATCCTAGGTGGAACTGTGCATAGACATCTGCAATGTGACTTTAAGCATGGTACTGTTTCTCCTGCTGAATCTCATTCTGCCCCTTTTCCTGGTTTTATTGCTGGGCTACAGTAAACTCTGACTCTTAATCACACCTACGTTAAAGCACAGGTGTAACACATCAAATTGCCTGTGAAATTATAAAAAACAAATAGTGGAAGAGGAGGAATTTTAATGGCACATCCCTAACAGTGCACATAAAACTTTCTGAACTATTGGTATGGTAATAGCTCTGCTTCCAATTTCACAGTGTTCTTATACACACTTGACAGGGAAGGGAAGGGAATTTTGCATATTAAAAGCAATATTATATCCATGATTTGTGCATGCATCACCCTGCTCACCTCAGAGTTTGGAAACAATTTTCTGAGCATGATATTATGCAGGGAACGCAATGTATATAGACTTTTTGATATACAGTACTGTAGTGAATGGATTCAAGTGTCAGGGAGTATTATTTGTACTATGGCCTGATGTGCTACAGTTTGCTCAGCATCTGGAAGAACAAGAATACTATCTGTTACTGTGCGACTCCAAGGCCCCATTTGATGTAAATGGAATCATTTTATTATATCAATATTGCCATACTGAATCAGGTTGGATATGAGTATTGATACACAGAAGTGGATTTATTTTCCACAAGGGAAATACTGCATCTTTCAGAATATTTTGTGGATCTTCCGTGAAAGTTAGCAAATAGGTACACATCTACCCCTCTACTAACTCATAATTTAAAGTGCACATAAAATATTTTTTGATGAGTAACTTTCTGGAGCTTTGATTTTACCTCTTTCAACAAAAATATCCAGGTGAGCTCATGACAAAAATATCTCCACTATAGTGAGACTCTAAAAGTAAAGAATTGGCTTTCTTTTCTCCATTCATGTCAAGAGCTTGGATACTATTCAGTACTGTCTAAGTTCTACTTCAGTTCTAATAGGGAACAGGATTTAGCTTACGGGGTCTAGTAGAACAGACCTGGGAGCTAAGGGCCACACTGGTGGGGATGGGTCCACATAAAGCCTCCAGACTCCCAGCATCTCCTGCCTTGTCTGCTATCCAAGAAAAGATTCATTTTAACATCCTAGCCAAACAATTAGAAGTAATCAAAAACACAAGATATTAGGACTTTTTTCTTTCCACATAAAAAACAAGACCTTCAAGTTTTCCAATGCTGAAAAAAAAAATCTTAAAACCACCAGTTGCCAAAAGGCATATCCTGATTTTCGCCAGCTTTACAGAACACAGCCATCCAACCCTGTGTGCTGTGCACAGGTGACAATGTCAGTGCACAAAACCATCTCAGTATTTATTCTCTGGGGGAAGCTCTTGGGGGAGACCTGCAGTGTAACCCCCAGTGCAGCTACCGGTATAACCACATCCAGACCAGAGCAAGGAAGACAAACCAGTATTTCTAAGATGAACTGGAGCACCACCAGAGCCTTTCAGGGCTATAAAGATGTACATCAGGACACACGATCTGGTTTTGAAGTCTAGCCAATATTAATATTACATCTAAAATGAAGCATTAATAAAGCTGAATGTTGGAATACAGGTGTCTTCCTCAGAATTTTTCACCGATTTGAAATAAATTTTATCTGGAGTGAGAAATCTAGGCTCCTTATGCTTCTCTCTGATGTGAGTTCCTGCCTTTGATTTTTGCCAGTTGTGTAATACACCGCTTGACTGATGAAAAAAACTATTCAATTTATTTAGGATTAAATATTGTCTTGAAGGATCTTATGTTAAGGATAGACCTAAATCTTTAAGCAGCATCCACCACTAATTATGACATATATTCATGTTAAGAAAAAAAAGGTGCTTCTTTCAGTGATAAATAGACCTGAAGATCCTTCACAACATTCACTATAAATCACAAAAGACCATTAATAAACAGTCAGAAAAAGTGACAGTTAGTACAAGAATCTGCTCCCATACTTTGCCTAATACTATCAGTGTCATGTTTAAACCTGACATCTTAAATCTTCTACATGAAAACCCTTTAAGTCAAAAGGCTCAGCTATTTTAAACTGAATCTTCTATGCCTGTTATTTTGACTGACAGCAAAAGGAAATACAGAACCTTTAATTCTTTAACTTTATCTGGCTGAAAATCTTGCCTTTCAGCCTTTCTCGTCAGCATCCAACACAAACCTGAGACCCTGTTGGCCTGGGCACCCCTTTCCCAGGAGCAACCTGAGGCTGGCTTGATTTAAATGGAAAAGACAAGCTGGGATTGCCAGAAGGAGCCCGCAGAGCAGTGGATGCCTCACAGAAGTGTTACTTGGGTGCTGTCCCCTCTGTCACACTACCTGCTTTTAATCCAGGCTGGGAGAAACAGGGATGCTGCTCTCCTGCATGAGCAGAGGCCGAGCACTTACAACCCAGCAAGAGAGCTGGGGACAAACACAGCTACTCCCTGAGAGGCAGCCAGGACAAGAGCTATGGAGAGACCACAGTCCTGAGGGCAAAGTAGATTTGGTCTGAGGTACTAAGAGAGACAAAATTTTATCTATTTTTTTCAGTGAGAACAACAACAAAAAATTTACATCAGGCTTTGAATTAGTTAAAATATCTGTTCACTAATTTCAGCTTACAGCTAAGAGGCTTTCATCCCAAACGCTCCGTTCCTGAGCTAAAATAAATGGATTTTTTACATTACCACCATCTCTTTTTCCCTCGAAATGTTCTTGTATCAACAGTGATTTTTCAAAGGTCTGCTGACAAGCCAAGGTCAGGAAGGCCCAAACCCCCCACACATACAGAAGTAAATAAGCAAAGCTCCTTCTCCCTTGAACTTTTTATTGTTTTCAACCCAGTAATCATTCCTTCAGCAAGGTGCACATGTGCTCTTCACACAGCTGCCCAGGCAGCCTCAACCTCTCCATACTCTGCGGTAGCACAGTGGTTAATTGCCTGTTATACGAGACCTGAAGCTTTCTTGCTCTTTAATGACAAAAATCAGGGACAACATGTCACTCTACCAGCAGGGAAGGAGAGAAGTATTTACCTGTTTATTTTCTACATTAGATTTACAAAATTCCCTCTATTTTTTCCTGCAGTATTTGGGATATCATAGATAATGCATCTAAATTAACCCAGGGAGAGCTCCAAAGCTAGCCCCACAGAGGAAGGGAGTACAAACGGTCCAAGAGGCTGAGCAGAACTGACTGCTTCTGTGGCAAGTCTCAAAGACGAGCCCTGCCAGTGCTCACACAGTTAGAAACACACGGCGGGAGCGGCAGAGATGGGGCTCAGACCTAGGAAAGGGCCCATTCTGCATCTCAGATTAATGCTGAGCTCAGCAGGAAGACTACCAGGCTGATCCTTCTCCTCTTTTTCAAAGCAAAAACCTGCAAGGCTGGGAGATCCAGGCTGCAGATTTGCACATACCAATACCAGTGCAAATGCCTTGACTTTATGGAAATATCTGCGCATTTACTGGGGCTACTAATCCTGCAGAGTCTTCTGCTATGGAAATCCACACTATGCTTTCGAAACCCAGAAAAATTTGGTATCCTATCCCACACTTAGTTTCTTCCCCTGCCTTTTTGATAAAATAACATTCTTAAATGTTCCTATAAGTGAGTTGTGCAAAGGCTGATGAAAGAAAACACGGCATGGCAGCATGTTCCTCCCACCACACTGAAGTCAGGCTGGATTCCTGCACCAACAGGCTGTCAATGGGAGTTTGACATGGGCAGAGTTCTGAAGCTGAAAGCTGCACTTGCTAGTTTTGAAGTGGAAAGGCTGTTATTTTTGAATCTGAATTCATAAAACATCACTTATCATCTAGGTTACAGATGGACTCAGGATCCCACACTTGGCTCCAGAGTTTGGATAACTCATACTGCATATCTAGGGTTTGGGTTCTGGCCCATCTTGAATATAAATTTAGAATGAAAGAAATACATGCAAATACCAGGCATATTACAAGACCCTGCCAGCTGTTTTCTTCCACTTACAAGACTGTTTCTGAGAAAGCAATGTCCTTGTTTTTCTGTAGTGTACAGTGGAATACAGGAGTGATGACAAGCTATATCGCCAAGTTCAATGTGAACCCGACCTCACTGGCGAGTTGAGGGTGTCTCTCGTTCCTGACGCCTGCCTGCCCGGGCCGTTCAGGCTCTGTCTTTATTAAGTTTGTTAAGAAATGGAACAATGTGCTCACAGCCTTTTTTGGACCTCCCTTTGAAAAATATCTGGGTTCTATCTGTGCTTAAATGACAGCCTGCTGCTCATTTTCCAAGCAAATCCATGCCAGAAGTGCAGATAACATTTAACTCACAGACTGGTATACGCGGCGCTTGCCCCATGGGTCATGTTCCCAGCTGAGTAATGGACTCGTGCTATTGTCACTGGCAAGACTCACAGGTTGGAATTTTCAAGCAAAAGCAAACAAAATCAGCTTTTGGTTTGTGATTTGATTATTTTTTAATGCTACAGTTTATTCATTTTGGTTTATTAATTTGTTGGTCCAATGGTTTTTATGTGCTGCAATTCAGACTAGGTCTCTCTCTAGCATCATGTTTTATATAGATAGGGGAAATGAAATGCAAGTCTGATACAATTATGGTTGTATGCCATGCAAGACAATACTGTAAACACGACGACAGCCTAAAAAGCTGCTTAGCAAAATGATCTTAATATACAAGGCAGTGTGAAAATGTAAAAAGAATCTATAATGACAACAAAGATTAGCCATTTGCTCTCTAACCTTATTTACAGAAGCAATCAGAGGTATTCAGGTCGAGTTAATGACCCTGTCTCCAATTAATTCAATTGTCTACAAACAACACTGATGCAGTGGTTGTCTCTGAGTCTGCCACATAGTCTCCGAGGGAATACATAAGACTCCATTAAAAGTGACAATAATAATGCATTTATTACTGAAACACTATTGTATTATAAATAAATTCCTGATGTTAAATTATGCTCCACGCTTTAACAGAAATTCAATTACTGAAATAATAAAAAAGATGGTGTATTTGCCAAGTGCTTGGACTATAATTTGGCTGCTTAGTTACCAGCAGTTGGCTGTTTTGCAATTTCTTGTTCATAGAGTATTTCTTTTGAATAAATGCCAGACTTTTTCATACAAATTTCATGAACAAGTTGCAAAATGAAATTTTGAGCTTTTGAATCCAATTATGAAAGACATAACTAAATCTATTATTGAAAATATATTCTTGAAAGCCCTTCTTGCTGTTGTTCAGCTCTGTATAGTAATTGAGGTAAGCACAGGTGCTCTTCATTACGGGCCATTGTGCTCCATCTGAATTCTGGGAACTGAGGAATTCAGCTGGTTTCAACTCTGTTTGTGTGAATAACAAACAGGATGATTCTGAGGTTGTTTGTACAAGCTTGCACATCGCTCTTCTGGGACTCCTAAGACACCTGCTTACCCTTTTGGAGCCAAAACAGTATCATTTATGTCCTGGCTATTTCTCCTGCAATGATTTTGCAGGAGCAACCTATTTCCTCATCCCTTCTCCCTCAGGCTGCTATCAATAGCAGAAATAGGAACAAAAGAAAACAAGGATTTAACAATTATCTAATATAGTGGGGACAAGAGAAGCTTTACAGTAGCTCTTTTTGGCTTGTTGAGATTGAGGCAAGGGATAGCTTGTGAAAAAAGAAGAATCTGCCTCTCACTTAGCTTTATTCTTTCTCCTAACCAGTTCCCTGTGGCAGACTGTTAAAAACAAAACCGAATTTACTTTTTTTTTCTTTTTTTTTTTTTTTTAACCTAGCACAAACCTGCACTGTCTCTTTGGGGCTTGGCCATGTATTTATCTTTTTGATGTCGCACCTATTGTCTTTAGATGTTTTACATGTAAGACATGAAGAGATGTGAGCACCTCGCATCCTGCTATGCGAGTGCAAATGAAAAACTGCTGACAGACTTATTGGATCCCATAGGTGTCTGTAACCATATGGCGGAGTGTATGTGGGTCCTGGCTCTTCAAGGGATCACAGACTCTCACCTCTGCATATTTCAAAAGGTGCTGTTTCAACTATATATTATTGCTGACAGTGATTATTTGCTTTGCACTTTATTTATTGATGCATTTCTAGGATGTATCAGCAGAGATGCTACCAAAACATCTGGGGATGGCACGTGTGTGTGGAAAAGGAATAGCAGCTGAGCAGCTCACAGGAAGGAAACATTGAGGGGCAGTTCTTGTCTCTTGTAGTGTTAAACTGAAAGATGTTTTTTGTCTTGACACTGATTGTCATGCAACTAAAAATGCAGCAGTTCAAGTACTTTTGGGAATATAGCATGCTGATGGGAGATGTTGTCAGACAACATATTGCAGAGGCAAGCAGGCACAGAAACTCCATGAGCAGGTAAAATATTCAGATGTAATTCAACATCTGCACTATAATTTATCATAACTTGTAGCAAACAAAGTTGGATGACTTATTCTTTGAATTCAGCCCTCTCAAAAGCCAAATGCAGTTATTACAGCAAGTTTTAGTGCTGGTTGAGAGCCAAACTAAGACTCAGAAAAGGGAAATAATTCCATACAACACAACAACAATTACAGAACACCGACAACTTTCCTGAACTTCAGGAAAAATATGCCCATGACAAGACTGGGGCCCCAGTGGGCTGCAGGGCTGTGAGGTTTATTACATTAGGAACTGTCTGGCACCTCAGGCTCCAGGAGATAAACTGGAGGAGACCACATTTAATAGGAAGAGCCTATGGACTTCTAAGCAGGCTTGAACTGCCAGGGAGGACAAAACAAACAACCATATTCACAGGGTCCTTCTTCATGGCTGAATGGTAGAGTTTGGCTTAGCCAGGAAACAAAAGGAATCCAGTTCAGAAAGTGATGGTTATTTCCTTCCAGATGTGGGAACATTTAACCACAGATATAGAAGGAGAAGGAGAACAAAGAGAAGGAAAATTGAGTGCACACGTCAGTGCAAAAACACTCCATGAAATTCAGGTGAAGGCAACATTATTGTATCAGACTAAACCTTGAATGAAGTTCAACAGCAAAAACAGGAGAAGGTTTGTTGCAGAAGATGGTCATCAGAACTGTGGCCATGCTTTTAAGCTCCAAATCTAGCAAGGAGCTAAGCTCCAGGGGCAACCACAAAGCTACAGAGTGTGTACACAAGTACAGTTTGTCACTGGGAATGTGCCATGTTTTAATACAGTAGTGTCAATTGTTTGGGGTTTAGGTTTGTCTTAGTGGTGACCACAAATGAGTCTTATTTATATTCAGCAATCTGTAAGCTAACAGTAAACTAAATTCCTGGAAAGGGGCCCCAGCTCTATCCAGCACTTCTGTGGGACAGTAACAGAGAACCAGGAATAAAGCATTTGCTGTTGACCTTGCTCAGCTTCAATAGCTGCTGCTCACATTACAGGGAGGACCTGGTCACCTGAGGCAGGACAGATTAGATGAGATAGGCAGGAGAGCTTGTAACAGCCATTTCTTTGTTTTTGGTGATGCTGAACACCAGAACCTGGTGATCTAACCTTTAAAAGGAGGCACGTGAGTCCTTGCCTTTGTGCAGGGGCTAGCTGCACCGGCTCCACACCAGGTCTCAGATGCATCACTACAGGCTGGGAATAAGACAGAAGAACTGCCAAATACTCTTGGAGCAGACGAGCAGTTGGAGCCAGAACAGCAGAGAGCTGCTCTGCTTAAAATGAGCCATTTTTATTAGGGTAGGAATGAGCGGGGCCAAGTTTGCGGGTTGAACACGGCCTTATACTTCATATAGTCCTGACCACATGATTTCAGGGGCGCATTACAGCCAAGTCACACTATGGGGTATGTAAACAAGTGGTACACCAAAAGCTTCAGAATGACTTGCAAAGTCTTAAAAACCTGCTAAAGAAACTTGATAGATCATTTAGTTGTTCCTTTTTCCTGCAGAAGGCCTCTCTTTTCTGCAGAAGTTTAACTCACTGAACATCATCTCAACACAACCAGGGAAAGCAAAGTCCTCCTAGTCTTTACAGCAGGATAGCTCTAAATATTTCTTGGTAAAGCACAGCTATGACTACTGCATGACTGCAAGATAAGGCACTGAATGTGAAATAAGGCACAGCAGTAATGAGAGGAGGGCGACATTAGCAGCATCAGAAGCAGAACAGCAGACATTTAGGCAGGTTATAATTACCCAAGTAGCAATTTGGCCAGGACACCAGGATTAACACCCTTAACTAATTCTTAAGAGGGAGCAATGAAATCTTCAATGATTGCTGGGACCTTGGATTTATACCACAAATGAGGCAGCGCCTCACACAGCACAGCGGTCCCCACCACGACATCAGGTCATTGCTTCAGTGGGGAAATTGGTCACCTAACGGCCCCCACACCACTTTCTACAGCAGCCAAGTGACCTGAAGATGAGGCACCCAGCACCGACACGGCCAGCTCTACCCTCCTTCCACAGGTTACAGGAGAAACGTGCAGACCAGCGTGGCTGGGGGCCAGCAGCGCATTTACCTGCCATTACTCCTACCCCAGATTCACACGTACTGCAAAGTAGGTTTAATGAGCAAATGTTAATTTATGTCCCTTCACAATGGTGTAACAGGGCTCTAACACCGAACAATCACGGGCCTAACGGGTTTTAACACTGCGAGGCACTATGGGGATCACAGAAAGTTACAGGCGCGATAACGTCTAATAAATCCAATAAAAATGGAGATCAGCCAAAGTAAGTTCCTGTATGTCAGATATTAAATATGACTAATGTTGTTTGACAGTGCTCCACAGAAGGGGCATTGGAGTTTCACTTCTTCCTTATCATTATCACAGAAAGAGAAAGGTAAAGCACTGCAGGAATATAAATAATTTGAAAAGCCTCATAGACAATATTCTACTGCGCACCTCATTTGCACTTAAAAAAACCTGCCCTACAGACCTTATGTACTTTTAAGATTCATCTGAAAGATACATGAAGAAGTCTTCCAGTCAAAAATGTACATATTTAATGGAATTAGATCTCTAGGCAAGAAAATGTCAGAAGAAAAGGAGAAATATTAAAGTGAATGCAGGGTGCTCCTTTCTAGTGCTTTCCTGCTTTGATAAATATCTTCTGGGATGTCATTTACTAGAAAGTCATGATTTAACAAAAAGAAAAACTGCAGTATAAAATATACTCTCTTTATTGCTGAAGTAAGTTGCTATTTTCATATTTTCCTTCTGTATCCTGCTTTTGTCAGCTAGAGGCCTTGATATTTGCTTTTATATCATCTCTATTGAAAACGCAGTGATTATTGTGAAATATTCAATTGCAGAGCTCTTCTGATTGCATGGCAAGGGGAGATCACAGGAGTCTGTACTGCCACAGCCCTTTCTCTGCCTTCCATCTCATGCGAGGGCAATCAAACTTAAAAAAAAAAAAAAAAAAAAAAAAAAAAAAAAAGGAAGATCCAGATTGTAGTGTTTAGTAACCATCGTGGGCCCAATGGGCTTGAAAGAAATCCTCTTCACTCAGTCACCCCTGTGACTTTGGTGCCTTTCAGCCCTCCCCGCTCTGGCACAGCAAACTCTCCCCTGGGTGCCGTTCTGCTGCAGCCCCACAGAGCCCAGCAGCTGATCCTGTCTCAGGGCACTGACCTGCACCCTTATGGCCAGGCAGTCCAACCTACTTGAGGGTCTGGGGCTCCAGGGGTTATTGGCTCTTACATGCAACACCCAGCAGAGCCTTCAGAATTAATTATTAGACAAAAAATATCCCCCCAAAATCATTAAAACTGACATTACCATGTTCAAGAAAACTTCAAAGTCTCCTCCAAAGCTACATTTCTCATTTCGGAAAACTCAAATTGCTAGTTCCCACCAAAAATGAAATACTTTATTTCATTAAATTGACTTAAACTGCTTTATGGCATCAGTTAAGCCCAGTGTGCAGTCCCTCCCGAGAGTTTTAAGCTGGTTGCAGCCTGTCCACAAAGGATGAGTCTCTCATAACGCAAGTAGCTAGTGGAACCTCTCCATCAATTTATTAAAGTATGTGGTTTCTAAGACTCAAAATATGTTAGCTGATTGGAAATATTTATGAAAAAGCAATTAAGTTTCTTTTTTTCTTCCATATAAAATCATCTCTCTTTTAGGCTATGTTAGGATTTTCCTCATTTCCTCATTCCTATGTGCGAGAGCTACCTGTTTTTTCACATGCTCCTACAAAAACAACAAGTAGAATGTGCTAAGAGCTTCTACTCTCTTCTTTACATATAGATTTTATAGAGATGTAATTAGATTTTTTTTTCTGTAAACTCAATACAGGCTCATTAAACCAATATGAAAACATCTCATATTTACCCAATATATGAATACTGCAATAAAATGTTGCTACAAATTCTTCCACATTTCCCACAATAATTAGACCAATCCCAAGTAAAACAGTTAGTACTCCATATCTCAATGAGGATTTTTAAGATATCTAACTTTTAATGCACAGACAGGAAAATCCAGCATTGATCAATATTACATAGATTTGGGGGGGGGGGGGGGAAGAAGGTAAGCATGAAAAAACTTATTCTTATTTCTTGTTCTTAACACAAGAGGTCCACTCTTCATCAGAGCAGTTTCTCCCTCTTTCTAAATGCAGAAGGGTGGGTCAGTAAAACAGCCCTGGGGCCACCTGTGCTACCATCTATACCTTGCTAAATGCCTGCACATGTTCATGATTAACCCCCTGCACCCACCCTCCACGCTGGTAGCTCTTCACAGACTATTTCCCACAACACAGGTGCAATGTGCCCTGTAAATGACCACGCCATCTCCCCAAGGAGATTTTCCCTCCTTTCTGACCATGGTGACAGGATGGTGTCACTCCTTGAAACACTCTCATCACTATCAGCCCCTGTTACAATAAACAGTCAAGTTTGCATTGCTGGAGGGTAGTTTGAGTCTCTTCGCAAGCCAGACACATTCTCCTGTATCAGTTATACTCACTTCACATTTTAAAGACTTTTTTCACGTGGCTGTTGAAGAGCTGCATTTGGAAAATGTAAAGTGTGGAGGTCCCTCGGCCAGCGGCTGGGGACACCTGGCACACGGCGGCCTGTGTTCAACCACATCTGCTTGTTTTCACACTGAACTCGACTTTAGTTACATGTTTTGAAGGAACTGATCCAGCTCCCATTAACTTAACTGAGAGCTGGAGTGAATCCTAAACCATACCCCAAAGTGGTACTGCTATGAAGTACAAATAATGTAACAAAAAAGCACTAAATTTCCACATTTTTATAGGGGAAAAAAACGGACTCTTTTCCTTCTTTATGTTCAGTTTTACTGAAAGTATAAACAGTCCGATGATAAGATCTCCCCAAAACATTCTGGTGGCTGTGAAGTGGCTGAACTCTACTCCTAAACGTTAGCAAAAGCTCTGTGTCACTAACATGGTCTCTTAATCCCTTGTCACTTTGCTGAAACCGTTTTTCAAAGCAAATACCAGTAATGAAAAGTCTATTTTGACTGCAAGTCCTAACACTGATCTAGGAAGAAATAGAATTTCTTTCCGTGTAGCAGATATTTCCTTCACTAAAGCTGAATTGTTTTGGATTTATACTAATGTGCTCAGAAGGGAACCTGGCCCTATTTAGAGTCCTAATGCTATGACAGCAGGCCAACTTTCACTTAAAACTATTAAATAAGGGGGATTTTTTTTAAGTTATATCTTGAGAATTAGGTTGCATAGCCAAACCCACCAAACTGCTTTTCTTCTTTTTGTATCTTATTCCTCATGGCTTCAGCTATTAGCCCCCCGCTCCTGACGTGGCTAATAGGGACCAGCAGCCCCGAGCTGGAGAGTGCTCCAGCTACTGGCAAACTGGGATGATAAAATAGTAGGGTTTCTTTTTTTCTGTTTGGTTTTCCTTCAGCTTGCAGCAAGGGATGCAGTGGGAAGTGGCAGAGATGCTGCACGGCAGCTGCCTGTTCGGTCAAGCTCACTGAGGGAAGGAGATAATTTGCCTTTGTCTTTCAGGACTGTGTTGAGAAATGTATTTCATCAGTCAGTTGTACAGGATGATAAAATGGGTGAAAATCCTGCAAAGGAATTGAGGCTGGTTTAGCACTATTTGAGTTTATACAATGAGTAAGATTACTAACTAATAGGTAAAATGCTATGTGGAATTGTCTCTCGCTGATTAATGCATCGGGGCGGATGTTTTAACGTTCACTTATTTGGCATCATTTCAGATTGAAGAACACACAAAAAAATGAACAAGGCTGTGGTGACCCAGCAAGCCGGCACTGGGAGACAAAGGGAGAGCTACACAAGGCAGGTGCCACAGTCACCTCTGCCGTGGGAGTCACTCCAAAGCCCGGCAACTTTCCCAGGACATGCAGAGGACACGAAGGAAACCCAGGGTGTGCAAAAGCAGCCAGAGCCGGCCCCATCGCTTCGAACACGTCCTCAGTGCCCAGCGAGTGGCAGGAGCGAGATGCCAGCCTGGCACTGGGCATGGACCTGCGGTGGCCTCAGCTGGGACATGCGTCACCTCAGCACATGTCACCCCTGCCACGTCCATGCCATGGAGCCGTCTCCCAGCCGCAGGCAGGCGGCTGTCACCAGAGGGTGGATGACATCAAGGCCCTGATGGCCGGCATGCTGCGACCTACTGAGAATCCTGCAATATCCATTCCTCTAATGGCATTAAAGGAGGCAGAATTACTTTTCATTTGTCCAGGGTAATCTGATTGAGTGTAACATAGCTGGAATTTCATTTCCTATATCTTTATTAAAGCAGTGTCGTTCTTCAAAGAGAAATGTTAGCAGAAGTAAAAAACAGAAACTATTTTATAGCTTCTAGATTAAAAAAAAAAAAAAAAAAAGAAGAAGGAAGCAGGCAAGGAGGAAGGTAGACTGGCTCCATATTAGCTTGTAATCAACCATGAATCATAAGAGATTTAAAACAAAAATGTTAAAGGACTTGCAAATGCAGCCTAATTAAGTTTGCAGCCATGGGAGGGATTCATTTAAATCTGACCCTAGACGTAGACATGCTAGTTAGTCGGGGAATTTGTTAGCTCTTACTGAAAAGTAAAGATTATATATTAATTCACAGGGTACATGCAAGAATACCAGCAATGACAAAATTAATGGGGTTACTTGTGATATTCTTTGCTTTATGGCCTACCACTTTGCCCAAAAGGTTCTTCTATTATCCTGTACTGAGACAGAATTATCTTTAAAAATGTACCTAATTGTGGGGCACCAAAGGTTTGCTAGAGGGTGGCAGGCTCAGGTGGCCTTTGCTCTCAGAGAGGTTCCTTTGAGTGCTTCACTAGTGCCTTTATCATGCATGAAGATAAAGTATCAAAACTTGACTGAAAAAATATTATGAGATAAAGAGGAAGGCGAGCCTATAAAGATGCCCAGGTCACTATGGACCAGTGGCACCACCTTGTTCGATAGTAAATGAACTAAAGAGGAGCTAATCGCTTTGAAGTTAATAAAGGCTGTATTAGCTCCCAATAAGTGGTGTTTGTTTAGGTCCTATGATTATAGCTCCTATCTCCTTCTAGCTCAGCAATGTAAGATGGCAGAAGTTCCACCTTTTACAAGTTTTAAATCCCTGTAGAATTGACAGAAAAAGCCGTAACCACAAATTGGTTTGCAATTTTCCTCTTTCTTCCCAGCAAGCCCTGTATGGTTATATTATGAACCTTGCTTCAAACAAACTGCTTCTGACTTTTATGATCCTTTTGTGATCTAAATGGCTATCTCATAAGATATTCCACTGCAGCTTCTTTTTCAATTGCTTTTACTGTGAAATGGCATTCTGGAGATTTCTGGGGACCATTTCACACTCTTACGGTATTGATTTGCTAAACCTGATGATAGGTTTATACTTAAGATGCAGTCTAGTTTATGAACAAAGTGTAAAGCTTATGAAGAACGGATTCAGGACTCTCAATAACCCCATCTTCTTGATGGGGTTTGCCTCTATAAAGTAGGTTAGTGTTTACGCTGTGTTTTTGAGCGCAGGGCACTATATGGACTGCATTTCTAATTGCTTGGGAAGGCTTCCATTACACTGAATTATGGTCACAGGAAAATATGCAAAGGCATTTGGGAACCCAAACGGAAAAAAGCACGTGAAATTGTTCCCCATGTTCTCCCTTTGGAGAATGGCAGAGGACAGGTTTTCTACTATGTGTTCTGCTAGAAAACTGACAGCAAAACCCACTTCTTCCAGCTTTGGTCCTGGAGACGTGGGCTTGTCTTTCAAAGACTGCTTGTTGTACAATGCTTGGGGGTCAAGAAAATATCTTTTATCGAGTTACAGTGTACAGTTAAAGTGTAAAGAAATGCTTTCACGTGGAGAATGACACTGCTGATATTTTACTGGGCCAAATCACAAGGCTATAGCTCTGCTTCTACTCTGGTAAATGTGAAATTAATAGATGGACACAGATAACTGATGAGAAGCAGAATAAAATGACGAGGTGCGCACAGTTAGTTCATTCTCCTTGTTTTTTCAGTGAGGGGCACCTAAAGAGCAGGGGATTGCCTGGAGAGATCCTGTCAGCTCAGCTCCAGGACATTTTGTTCAGGGACAGAGAGGGAGCAGGATACATGCTCTAGCTTTGGATAAGGCTCTGTGTATGGCCACCTGATTACCAGTGTGACAGCAGGCCCCAAACGCTTGCAAACTCCCACAGGAGGGCACAAAACCAGGTGAGTGAGGGTCTGGGATACTTTTAGGAGGCAGATTTGGGTCGCAGTGTGACCATAAATGGGCAAATTAGGGCCAGGAACTGAGAAATTCACTGCAGTGCATAACACACATCAAAAGAAGTAGGAAATCCTAACCCTATAACCCAGATTTAGAGCAGTGATTAAAATATAATTTGACTATAGCACAATGGAATGTTAAAAAATGAAGATAATTTGAATTCTTTTGAAAGAGAAACTCAAATAAATATGCAGGAGAATATGTCCTGACCTGCATACTTTATTAGATATATGGCTTTATTTTTGAAATGCGGAGATGAATTTTGGAGTATGTGCATGAGCGATGATATGATTGTATATGACTGCTGAGTGAAGTCTAGACAAATTGCTTGTTGATATTAAACAAATGAAGAAATTCCTCTAGCAATATCTGGAATAAGTGAGGATAACACTAGTTAGAGCCGACTAGGGCCAGCTTTAGCTTACACAACAAGCTTCTATGCTCATTTTTAAGTCTAACTTGACATCTGACTTCTTGCTTTCAGCTATTTCTTTTTTTTTTTTTTTTTTTTTTTTGCTTTGCTTAGCTTGGGTTTTGCATCTCTCTCTGCATTTTGCATCTCATCAGTACACCAGTAGGGTAGGATCTGCACTACTCTTTCAAATGTTGGGTAAACTAGGTTGAAATTTGGGCATTCTCCTCAGTATAATTTTCATGCCAAAACAGGAACACACAAAACTAAAGAATTGCTAGTGCTGCAAGAACACTGACGGCAGACAATATTTCATAAAATTCATACGGGGTGGGTTAGCAAAAAGACAATCAGAGTTGCAGGGCCATTAATTGCTGATGAGGGACTTTGAAATGTGCTACAGTGAGTTCCTTAGTGCATTTTTGTGGCTTGCCAAATGAAAGCTTCATATATGTGCAAAAAACTGGAAAGTTCATATCCTCAAGGATGTTCAGACTTCAGTAAGAAGCCCTGCAAGATGCACAGTCATTTTCTAATTTTAAAGGGTTGATCCATTTTAGTAATCTATCCATTATTGATCACATAAACTGCTCTAATCATCACCATTTTATTATAGATCTGGCAAAAAAAACAGCAGTCAAAATTGGAGCCTAACTACTATCACAGTAGCTATATGAGAGACCTGAACATTTTAGAATACCATTATGAGGTTGGATGACAGAATAGAAAGAATGTGTGTTAAATTAGCAAATAACGTGAGTGTGAGAAGGTCTGCAAGTATGCTGGAAGATGGGACAGAATAAAAAATGATGCTGATGAACTGGAAATAGCATCTGAAACACTAAGATAAAATTAATTGTGGACAAGTGCAAGGTACTACACTTTGACAAAATGACTCAGTGGCATAAATATAAGAGAGAGAATGACCAGCTAGGAAGTTTTCTAGGAAAAGACCGGATGGTTGCAATGGATCACAGGCTGAAAGTTAGTCCTCAGTGTCAGGTGGTTGCAGAAGAGGCATAAGATGAATAAATAAGAGTAACTGGTGAAGAAAATGACAATTCTCCTGCCCTATGTGGCGAGTAAGGTCTGAACTCGAATACCAGTGTACCCGAGATGACTGTTGGCAAAATGGGAAATAACTCTACATTTTACATCCCTGCTTATCAAACAAAACAAAGTTCTGTGTCCCAAGTGGTTTATGAAATCTGGCCACGGGTGCCTGAAGCAGCAATACTGCATGGATACTGAGGAGTAATTCTGCTGAAACGACACTAGAGAATGTTGTCATTAGTACCTAATACATAATTCTTCAAAAATATTTCTCTCATTGATAGATATCAGCAAGACAAAATTTTCTTGTCCTTTTTTTTTTCACAAAAAACTTTAGAAGCATGTCTATATTCTCTAATATCCTGTAAGTTTGCCATATCTGTGTCTAAATATCCATATCTATCAATCTGTCTATCTATCTTCATAAAGATCTATATGAATGGGCCCTTACATCTGGATACACTGGAGAGAGCAGGCTCTTGATTTCCAATTCCTTTCTGTCACACATCTAAAACTTTCTCCTTAGTTTCACCTTTCAGATCTCTTTTTTTCAGCAGGCTGAAAGTTTTCATTGAAATTTGTTGTGCTGCTGAGGCATTTTTTTTTCTCCCAACAGATTTTAGTGATTTTTTCTACAAAGCACCTTAGGCTGCTTGTTATTAAGAGGTGCCTTTCCCTGAGCATCTGTGGGCTGTGTACACAGTTACCACATTTCAGACAGTGCTTTTCAGACCAGTCATTAAGGGCAACATGAAACGAATCCTCTGGATCAGCAGAGAATAAATTCAAAGTAAAGTTAGCAATAGCTATTCTGTGATTTCCTCTGTGAAATTTTTCTACAAGGTCTTTAAAGACTCAACCCAACATTTCCAAAGCAGATCAGACAGAAGACAGTATCCCTTCCCACTTGACTTTGTGCCCAGAGCTCCTAGGAATGGAGTCATCGCTAGGATCGGGTTCCCAACTTGAGCAAAGCTGTGGTGAGTAACAGTGACTGAGAATCCACCCAAATTACATAATAAACAACCCTCCACACTATACCAGAGAGGGACTCAACACCCCACTGCTTTACCAAGATCATATCCTATAGATGCCATATCATCCCTACCAGCAGAAAACCCATGCTGACTTCCTATCTGCAAACTCTGTTCAACATCATTCGGGTATCAGAGTCTCTTTCTTCCTCATGCGTTCATCTGGATATACAGACTGGATGTTTTTTTTTTAATTTTAGGAAATCACACTCCAATTATACAAAGACAGAGCATAAAAACTTTATCTTTAAGATTAAATACTTTATGCAAATATTCAGAGAGGAGACTGAACAATCCAAAGTATACACAGCTATTTTTCTATGGATACTCTAGACAAACATTAGCAATACACGGGCTACTTTTCAATGTTGGTATCAATATCAAAAGACTGGAAAATCTTAAAACATTGAAAGACCATCTGTGCCTGCTAGCAACTGCCAAATTTGCAACTGTGGTTTCTTCCCTGCTAATTCCATATTTTCATGATAGATTAATGGGCACCATTTATCCAGAATAAATAAATGTGGAAGGTCCGCCTTCCCCCTTCACCCTGCCTCATCATTTTACTGATTTTCAACCAGACCACTGAGCACATTAATGCAAGTAAGCCACTGTCTGGATTCAGAAATGATCACATTTGGTAGAGAAGGAATGTTTGGCACTGCCAGTTTCTTTACAGACTGAAAGTCCTTGAAGTTGAAAAGAAATATATCCAGAGAACTCTAGACTACAAACAACACAGATAGACCATTAAAGCTGAAGGATTTTTCTTTGCTTTCCTTGACTTATATTTAACCTGTGTGCAGAAACGCATGTAGGTATTTTCACATACTACTCCTTTTTCACCGTGTGTGTTCATCTTGTTATTTCTTTCAAGAGACACTATTTCAGACACATATATTTAGATTTTTAGTTCGCTAATTTATGCCAACGAGTGTAAAATTATAGGGTTGGGAATAAAGTTGCAGAATCAAACCTTTATACATGCTTTGAAGGAAAAATTTCTGCTATATACAGGAAGACTTCCCCAATCCACAATTTGCTAATCTTTCCACTTAGTAATTTGCATGCCTGCACACACACACATGCACTTTCACAAACACACACTCTTCACATGTTTAATAAGAGAACCATATTTCAATAAGTACTCATAAAATTGAGATTATATTGAATTCTATAAAGTTTATTGCTTTAGCTGTGCTATCTCATACTGAATAGTATCTTTAATCTAAAAAAAGTCAAAGAATATGTATCTAAACACATTCTTGGCCCCTTGGATGACTTCACTGTGTGTTTTTGGGTGCTAACTGCAAATTTGGATTGCAAATAGTACATAATCTTGTTAAATATATTTCTCTTAAAAGGAAGAGATATGCCTTTCCTCTACATCTGCAGTCTCTGTTCATGTAGCTCCAGGTTTTGCTAAGAGGAATAAGCTGATAGAGCCTGTTGTTGCACTTGCTGACATATTTTATCCCGAATGACATTATCCTGGCATATTACATCTAAGCAAAAAAAGCTGAAGACCAGGCATCCCATTGGCAAGATATGAACATGCAAAGAGACACGCACACTCCACGGACATGCCGACGCGGGACAGAGGATCACGGCTGCGCAGCGACGGCTACTGGCAGGCGCGCCTGCTGAACCTCACTGCTACCTTCTCAAGAGCCTCTGCCTCGCTCTTGCTTGTAAATATACAGCAGGTTAAGAACAAGCCCTGGAAATTCCTCCACGTGAGCCACAAGTGAGGACTTGCACAAACTCCTTAAACCTCAGAGACAGAGAAGGAAGAGCAGATGAGATGTGTTGCTTATATTTTCCCTTGAGCAACCTTAACACTATTTAATACCGTATTGTTTTCAGTAAACTAACCCAGCAATAAAAAGGTTAAATTAACCTAAAATAATTTACTAGAAAAATCAGACAGAAAAATATAATCTCCTTCACTCCAAGATGCTTTTCTGGATCTTTTTTATTTGGCTAAACACACAAAAACAGAGGAGATAGTCCAATTCTTTATCTGTCCCAGTCAGCTTTGAAAGCTTGGACCTTATTGAAAATGGTTGTGTATTTTTCTCTGTGGCTTGAAGCACTCTGTCCTGGATTTATTCCCTATTTGCCTAATTTTTGCTTATATAAAATGATTGTTTATGATTAGATTTTCTTACATTTACATTAGCAGGAACGGCAAATTCAAACCTACTCTATCTCTAAATACACGAAACTACTAAATAAAACACAGATTACTACTTACGCAACTCCAAAATGAATTAAAGGAAAACTTAATGGGACTCAGTGGGACTACTGAACCCGATAAAACACTTCCTGAAACAGGGGTACCCTTCTGAAGAGGATTTATGGCTAATTTATGGACTGGGTCTAAACAAACAGGTGCCAAGCACTGAAGAAGCTGGAGAAATTATATATTCAGCCTTTGCAAGATACTGCCTGCACCTGCTTGTTCATGCACAGAGTGGCAATGTCATCATTTTGAAAGGAACCACTTATTCAGTCTCTAGGCCAAAAAAAATATATCAAGGGCTAGGAAGAAAGAAGAAAAAACCCAACCACCCAGAAGACAGTTAAAGAAAAAAAAGAACTAAAATCTGTCAAAAAACATAGAAGTTCTCAGTTATAGTTTATCCAACATTTTATGGGAGGGAAAAAACTCGAATCCTTCGAGCCAATACTGTTTACAGTTGCTGCAATGAAAATTCTAATTTTGTGCTCTAATGAACACAGAACGACCCATAGTCAACCTTGGCAAAACTTATAATGACTGTGTAATTGAAGTGACTTTGTCACACACACACACCAAAAAAAAAAAAAAAAAAAATCACAAAACTGTAGGAAACTGCCAAGAAATAAAACTCCGGTACGGGCAGCCCTGGGTCCGCACCACAGTGAGCCATTTTGTCTGTGCAGCTTGGTGCGTGCGGGCCACAAACCCGGGACACATTGGTATGCACTTGCTCTTATAGCACGCTAGGACTAATTGCAAATTGCCCCCAGTGCTTCATTATGAATGTGACACCGAGTTTCCTTTCTAAGAACAGTGCTCGCCCTGTCCTCGTATCTACCGTCACCAATACGCGCGGCGGCAGCGGGAGCTGGCGGGTGGTAGCCGCTGCGCCGCGAGGGGAATTTTAATGGCGAGGAAATGAAAAGGCCCCAAGTCTGAAGGCCAAATTCACCTCCGACGCAACTCCACTTACAGAGAATTTGGCTTTCAATATCAGTGTTTCGCTCTCAAATATGACTGAACAAATATTTTCTGTCTCCTTAGCACAACAGTGCCTTCAGCGGAGCAGCTGTGCTACGTCCTGGAGAGAATGCTAATACCGTCCCCAAACGCAATGCTAAGTTGTTGTTTTTTTTTTTTGGTGAGGTTTCCTGGATGGCTTTGCCTTGGGATGAGGCACCTTCAACAGCATTGGGCATCTTTAAGAGAAATAAATAAATAAATAACTCCTCCCCATTTTCACTGTGGTAAAAATTCTTCCCGAGATCAGTATTTCAGAGGACTTTTCACAGTGCTCTTTCCCTTGAAAGCCAAATCGGATTCGACATGAAGTTCCATTATGAAGGAGCTGTTACATGCGATGACACTGGGTATTGAAAATTGAAATGAAGTGCGAGGAAGCTAACACCAACTTGTATGAAATTCTGCTGTCTTTGAATGACACTGGGAACTCAATATATCTAATCATCAAAGTGAAGCCCATTGGGAACTGCACTACAGTTGCATTGCAGAAGGTTGCTACTTGATTGCTAGACCCAAAAGTGCTAAGCCATATGCCACTTATTTCTGTGTCTAAATAGCTTACTATGATTGATACTGGGGACGGCTCTGCTCTTCACAGCAAAGCAATAATCAAGACAACAGGAATTAGGAAGTAGAGTATCCAAAATATTTTTTACAGCCCTAATTTTTAACTCTGTCTGTTCCTGGGGCTTAATTTAAATGACTCTTCTCTTTAACAAATCCCCTTCATGCCCATTTTCTTTTCCAGAACAGCAGCTTTTGCACAGCGTTTAGCTCTAATGTTGCATTCGGACAGCCTTTGCTCTCATGACCATTGGTGCGTGGCCAGAAGAGCTTGATTATAAGGGCTTAGCATTGGCTTTGAGTGTAAAAATGTTCCCTGCTTTCTTTAGCAAGGTTGCTTTCCCTCGTCCTCGTGCCAATCTCCTTGATTTTTCCTCCTCGCTCACCTGTCTCTCCGAATCAGCCTTTCCCAAGCGCTCCTCCACGGTCAAAGTCGTCCCAAGGTCAGCGGAGGGCCTGAATCCCCGGCTCCCGCGGGTCCCCGCCGGAGGCCAGCGCGCTCCCGCTGCAATACGCTCGCTTTCCACATGACAGGGCCTGCGAGCCGGTGCGCTCGGCCGAGCCCGGTGCCGCGGCTTGGGGGACACCACGCCGGCCGGGCCCACGGCTGCGAGTGAAGAGCCGGCAGCGCGTGCAGGACGCCCGGCGCCGCCGCTCACCGCCACCGCGATGCCCACGCACCACACGAGTCCATGCCCAGCGGCTCCTGCCGCCCTCAGCCCTGCCTTCACCCTCGGCCTTGGCGTCACAGTAAAGCGCCCTGCACTTAAAGTAATATCCGCAGCCTCCCTGCCACTATTAATAAAAATATTTAATGCTCTTGTTAGGAGGCGCAATTTGATTACCGAGCTGTTATCCAACAAATCCTGAAAACAATTCAAAGTGAATTTCCCTAATATGTCTATTTTTCTATCCTGCCAGAAGGGTTGCTAATGAATTTGCTGCTTGAATGCACAGACAGATTGGGAACTATAACTGAGCTGGCCTGGGCAACATGGCACTGGCACCAAAAACCTATTTGTACCCATGCAAAGTTCTCTCTAGAGTATGTCTCTCATCCAGAGGTGATTTTCCAATAAAATCAGCCTCGATTATTGCAAGCGCAGGAGCAATCCCTGAGGGAATATATCAGGCAATTCAATACTAGGAAATGTTGTACTAGGCAAAATTAACCTTGTAGCAGTGTTATTTCCTGAAACATTATCTAGCTTTTGCCTTTCTTTTGTATTCATCGATCCTAAATGACTAGATTTTTTTTTTCTTGCCTCTCTCACTTTGCAAAAGATCATTATTTTTTGTACTAGTATTTAAAAGAAATAAATGCATGAAAGACACCTGTTTTTCCTTCTAATTCACTTATATTACTGCCAAAGGGCTGTGTTTGCTGCATAGCAGGCACTTTTTTTAAGGCAAATAAAAGGGGATGGAGAGGAGGGCCACTTTATTCTGTACCATTTTAATGAATTCACAAAGTGAAGAACACCTGCTAGATACATTAACTGGAGGCCTCAAGCCAGCAAGGTCCAGGAAGCTTCATTCTCCTCTCTCACACCAAGGTGAAAAAAAAATGAAAAAAAAAATGTAATGGCAGCAAAACTTTAGGATTTTCACGGCCTACATGACAGGAGAAGTAGACCTATAGGTCTCAGAGCCCCTGCTGACAGCCATGGGCAGCTACCATCACCAGGTAGCTCCACCAACACTTGCTACCAGCACTACCTCTACAAGTCTGGGATCTCTGTCTGGAAAGTGTCAATAATACGTTGGATACTAAAAAAATCATACACTCACGGAGGTACCCCAACACTATTTACACAATTTTGCTCTAGCTGCTTATCATCCAGCAAGAAGAAACTGCCCGGATGGTGAAATGGGGGAGAGTGAGTCCTGCGGGCCGGTTCCCTGGCTGGTGCAGGCAGTTGGGCTGACAGCGGCCGAAGTGGCACTGTGGTTTGTACCAGCACCAGGCCTGCTGCTCACGGTTGCTGGCACTTGTCACTTGGTTGCAATATTTTAACTGTACAGAAATATATGAGCTTTTTAAAGCTTTAAAATAGAAGAGATCACAGACAGTTAGAAAACAACTGCTGTTTGCTACACTGTCCCAAAAGGCACTTACACTATTTGAATAAATGCTAAGCATTTTAAAATTAAAAATAATTACCAGAAAGTCAAATCTCAAGTCTGAAATGACCATATTGCTGAAACTCAGTATGAGTGAGGAGGGAAGAACATGCCCTCCTTTGATCAATAGCAGTTACCTGCTAAAACTGGAAGATAAATACTACCCCGAACTAATTTTTCTTTCTGTCAAAATAAGGAAGCAAAATAAGACTAAAAACATTTTGTTTGGCTCAACCATTTTTTCCCCAACTTTTTGAAACTGACCTAAATTTAATTTTGACAAACCGCATCACAATGAAGGTGTAAAAATGTTGTTCTGAAAAATAACAAAACCAATCCACTCATAATCAAAGGACTTATTTTTATCCAGCTGCAAGATTCTTGGCAACATTGACACAAATGCATGACCAGCTTTGCTCAACTGGGATACACATTTTTCCTGCAAATAAAAATACACAAAGAAAAGGGTTTCTTTCCAGCCGCCTGCAATTCCAAGACAGCTACTGAGTAACATGCCTGGCTGGGGAACTGAGGGGCACCTCGGAGCTGGATGCAGCTCGCGGAGCTTGGTATTGATGGTGCGTGCTCAGATTTGCAAGAGATGAGATGAATGAGCTCTCAGAGTCTGTTCATCTCATTGTCTTGTAAGCAAACACTGTGCTCTACGCAGGACGTGCAGTAATTTAACCATCTACTACAAATTATACAATCAAGTCAGAAGCATTTCACTATAAAAATGTATTGCGCTCATTTGAAAAGTGTGTGCTCTCTCTAGGTACCTGCTGTGATAGTAGCTGAAAACCTTAATAAAGCACAAACTATTTTATATTTCAGAGCTTAGCCAATGTGACTCATTTGTACAGTTTTAAGTCCAAACAAACTGCTAGTCAAGTAAATTATAACTTATTACCACAGGCTACAGACTTCTAATACATTCTGTGGTTGGAAAAGGACTGATTTACCGTTTTGGGCCCTGCCAGTAGTTATCATGCATCATTTCCCTAGAAATAAAAATAGCCCTACTGTGGTTATCCTTTGGACTGATAAAAATATATCTAACAAGATGTGTCAGAGGAACAAATTCAGAAAATAAAGGTAAAATATTAAATAGAGTTATTATTTTATGTCTAAAGTACTACATCTTCCAGCTGCTGTGATGACTTTGGAATAAAGCAAAAGGTACGGCAAGAAGGGAAAAAGATCCAACGGAGCAACTGAGCGCTGACAAACCCACATGGGGATGCCTGAATTGTCAGAGCTTTGCAAGAGTCAAAATTTACATAAAAATCAGTATTTAGGGATTTGTGAGATATCATCAAAAAGGATTTAATATGTGCATTTCTTTGCAAACAGTTTAAAAGCAGCAGTTTTATAATCCATTTCCAACACTAACCTTTAACTTGCAAGAGTGAAATAATCCTTTGCAACATTTCTAGAGTTCACATTCTGCTGAGGAAATGTAGCCCCCTAAATAAAACTCGCTGAAAACCAACAGTAGCCTAAGAATATTGGTCTTCATAGTGATACTTCAGGTGCCAATCTTGCAGCGAGTGCTGCATGTGAACACAGATTTGACTACATAATCCAACTTGTGGAATTAATGGCATTTGGGCTTTGTTGAATTTTTGGAGGAATTTTATTGCTAGTAAAATAAATGGTTCCTATGGACAGAACCATGTACCTGCGTAGATGTCTAAGTGGGCAGACTAGGAGGATCAGGGACTAAAGAACAGTGTCTATAATTGCCTGTAAGCAGTTTTTTTCCTGGATTTTCACTGAGGATTTGAATGCTTTTGTGGTTAGACTTAAAGTATTAAAACATAAATATGAACGGATTTCTCTGAGAAATGAATGTGGGCAGCCTGTTTAGGCACTGTGTTGTACTGGATTTTTAGAACTATTTTAATTGGTATTGGCTGACTTAGTTAACCAGAAACACTCAGAAAGAATGGGAAGAAAGGTTTAGAGGTTGAGGATAACATGCAGTGAGGTGAGAACTGCTGAGACGTTTTACTGAAAGTGGGACCTATGGATGGGCTTCTTGTTTCAAAGTTTTTTGATCTTAAGTTCTCTAATAAATTTTCTAATAAATATACATATGCAAACAAATAAATTTGAATAAACATAAATATACATAAATTTGTATGTATACATACACAGGACAGGAGATATCCCCTGGTGAAGGAGCTGAGCATGGGTACCACCACTTTCAGACCTCTATTAGTTACAGCTGCCTGCTTTGACTGGTTGAAAACAAACCCACCTTCAGATCTGGCCCAGGGCCTGCACTGATGCCGATGGGGCCAAAAGATCTGTTTATGGTCACTGCTATTACATTTGGTGACCCTCGGAAGCCGACCTGCTCGCCCTCCCGCTTAGCGAGTCAATCAGAAAATCCACTGGCTCTGCGTGACTCACGCGGCCCTCAGCCCTGCCAGCAGAGCAAGGGCTGCCCAGCAAGGGGAGAGCGAGGTGCCACTCCAGCTGGTAAAACAAAGCTATTTTTAAAGTGCAGTCGGTAGAAACAGTCACTCCCATTCCATGTATAATCAAGGATGAAAAGGCCATGAAAAATACCACTGCGCTTTGCAAATGAGAGGTCAATTGAAATGTCAAGATATCAAATGTTAATGGATTGCAATTCCAGGGACGGTTGGGACAGAGAACTGTACCATGTCCAGTCAGATGCCCTTCTGAGCAGAAGAGTTTTATGGCAGGAAAAGACAATAAACACTAGAAGTCTTTCTGGTTAGCAAAACTGTGGCTGGTCTGGTCAGTGATGGAAAGCAAATATATTTTGAAAATATAAGAAGCAGTGGGATCTTAACACCAGCTATAATCCCAGAACATGTATCTGGAAGTCATTAAGTCTACAGCAAATTTAAACATATGCAGGTGTTTAGGGAAAATGCTATTGCCTTCTATTGAAATATTTTAAAAGGGACTATAAAAGGAGAGAGGATAAAGGACACTCAAGGAAGTCAATGTTTTCCTCCCTGGAGCAAGAAGTCAAGTCGAATATTCTCACAGTTCTACAGCAGTTAATGGAATATATAAGACTGCTCTTAAAACATTCTTTTTTCCCCCCCTCCAATTAAAAAATCTAATTTCTCTTACAAAACTGTTCTAGTCTCTATTGCTGGATGACACCAGGACTTATCTGAATGATTCTTTCACCTGCCTACATTTTCCCAAGAAAGCCCTTGGCCACTTGCATGCAGGATTGTACTCTGTGTTATCTGTTAGATTATATCCAGGCCCTATTCAGAAGGGTGTTTCCATGCAAAGATAACATTTCTCTAATATGGGAAAGAGAGAAAATAGTTATCTTTACAACTCTCTGATTAGGAGATGCACATCCTTCATTTTCCAGTCTCAGGAGATTTGGTCTGGGCCTGTACTAGACACTGCTGGAGTCACATGCTCAGAGGAAAACTGCTTTATTAGTGGCTGTTGAGGAGGAAGTGTCTCTTTGGTCTGTATGTCAGATCTGTCATTTGCTGTTTCTCATAACTAATTGCATGAATTCCAGCGAATACATCAGGGGCATGGTTTAAAATAAACAAAAGACAGAAGTATGAATAGATTTCAAAAAAAAAAAAAGATTTTGCACAGAGAGTAAGTCCTTCAGTACCTCTTAAATACATACTGTGCAGTAAGAGAAGCACAACCTGCTGTGTGCAGATTTTCTGTGTGGTTACAGTAATACTGTGTCAGATGATGCTACCAAGGTATAAAGATGGGTTCCTCTGGATGTGCTGTGTTTCCTTGAAGTGCCAAAAGCAACATGGAATGGAGACCCAGCGCTCTGAAGGAGCGGACCACCACCTGCATCCACTGCTGCCCTGGTTAACTTCACATCCGTCTGAGCACCAACAAACACCTGGATACTAGCAAGCCAGATCTTTGGCTGAATTATTAAACTGTAGTAAGAAAACTTCCTCTCTATTCCCTGCAGAAGAGTTAACTGTTTTGGAAGGCTTCTAAGAAAAAAATAGGGGCAGCAAAGTTCCTCTTGAGCATGAAAAGGGCAACATTAATAAAATTAGCAGGCAGAAGTAAATGGATCATTTCTACAGATTTCCTAGTTATGCTCCTTACCTGATGCGTCAGACAGTGGTAATACCAGGCCCAGTCCACTGACTAAAACCATCTATAAACTACATATCCTCCATAAGCCACAGTCTTTAAAAGAAAGTGATTTCTGACTTCAGTTTTGGGACATGGGAACTACTGTGTCAGCATGGAATAGCAAGGACGTTTTTTATGCTAATGACAACGGAGAATATTTTATATATATATGTATATATATGTATTGTAACAGATGTCAAATGCAGTTAGATTCAACTCAACTTATTAGTGCATGGCTTTTAGCCAAAAGCAATTCACATTTGCAGAAGTGTACTATCACATATGTCTTAATAACAGAAATGTGTTTTTAAAAATGTATGTGATAAGTCACATATGGTAGAAGGAATCTGTACAGCTTTCAGTCCTTATGACAATGGAAGCTACTGGCTTTATTTTGCATAGCTGAAGAACATTAAAATTCAAGTGAAATTCTCTTTGACATTTGAGAGCTACAAAAGCAATAGCACTAAAAGCTAGACAAGACTGAGCGGTACTAAGTGTGGCTGTGATGCTTATACAAATACAATCCATGTCTACTACTGCCATCTTCAAGATACTATTTTTACTCTTGTCCTTGGAGGTAATATTTTAGCATAAAATCATAATTGTACACAGGTACATTAAGCACTTTTATTTCACTGAAAAATACTAGGCAGATTTTTTGTCAGCTCTTTGTTATGCAGAGTGTAATTAATATGTATAATGGATTCCCTAGGGTAGTAATTGAAGCTGCAACCATGAACATAGTCAAAGAGAAGTTAAACAACCAGTTGGGGAAAACATGACAGGGCGAGATATGCACATGTAGGTGGAAAGAGCAAGACTGTCCATCTGGCCTTCTTCCACTCCAAAGTGTTACGACACTTTCTCAAGACCCAGGAAGGAAGGATTTAACCTAACTCCCTCTCCCTCAACTTCTGGCAGAGTTATCAGGCATTAGTGTTACATACAAGCTGTGTAACGACTGCAAGGCTCAATACCTCTGTTATATGTAGAACTCAATTCAGTTGAGCTGTTCTGAAGCATTTAATCCAAATAGCAAAAAAATATATATATATATGATTATCTTGGAGTTGTTCCCCAGGACCCTCATCAATTTCCATTCCTCAATCTTTCAGCAGGTGAGGTGAAATCACAGTTCAATTCACCCACTAAACAACCTCAAGGAACAATGACTCTAGTTCAGCTTGCACTAAATTTGAACTAGCCCTACAGGCACGAAAGGTCCCCTGTCTTATTAGAAGTTTCATGTGCTATCAGGTCTTTGTTGGATCCCATTTCTAATTTTTATCAGATTAAATGAAACATAAGGAGAGATTCATTTATGAATATCTCACATCTTGCCTAATCATTCCCAGGAGTGTTCATACACGTTTTGCATTTACTTTGCAAGGTGTAAATGACTGTGCACAATGGGAGCCAAGTGAGAAGTAGAAACATATCCTTTTGCTATGTGCCCCAAAGCACAGTGACTTGTGAGTCCTATCAGTGTATCTTCTTACAAATAGAAAAACATGCCAGTCCAAAAACCTGCATCGTCAGCAAACTAATACAAGTGTTTTCTCTATATAAGCAAAACACAGTTACGAGCATTTAGTTAAACTGCAATGATCAGCTACTGAAGCTAAAAATATGTGTTTTATTGGTACATAAGAGTCCATTAAAACTCGAGCTTGAACCAAAAGCTCCTTTTCTCAAATAGCCAGGACATCTATATAGCAACTTTCTTAATTCAGTGATATATGGTTGAGTGTTGCTGCTAGTGCCCTAAGATTTAAGAACTTCTCATAAAATGCCCTGAAAATTGCTCCCTGGTAACTTACTCATCCTTCATCAAACCCTCCTGTGAAAAGCACGTGTGTGTGTGGTGGGAAGGAGACGCACGCACAGAGGGCAAAAAAGCTCTTAATCAACAGGGTGGCAAAGCCTTGATACATAGGTGCAAAATATTCCCATGTGTTTAGAAATTGTTTGGCACATTCCTAGTTATTTCCCCTCCGTCAGACTTTCTCAAGGATTGCAATTAAAAATCATAATCTTTTTAGCATGTACAGACCTCCCCAAGGCTAGGAGCAGTATGTATTGAACATGATGATGATATTTTTTGGCAGCTATTCATAGGCCATACATTAATTTACAGATGTTGGATGGACTTGGGGAGTGCAATCATTAGGGGTACATGAAAAATTAGGAGCCTTCCTCAATGATATTGACTTTCTCATAGCTATGATTAGGGGTAACTTGAATTCCTGTAGTTCATTTATTGCCCTGCTTGTTGCCTTGGGTCTTTTTTTTGTGACTGTATGCAAGAAGTGCATTGAAGTTACATGTTTCCAATGGATATAAAAACAACTTACTTCACAGGAATGTTTCTTAATTTCGTCTTTTCGGCGGCCTGTGAACACAAGAGGGGCGGGGGAGACAAGCAGGTGAGCGACATTTCCTGGAGCAACCCGCATGCGGCATCGCGTGCCAGTCCCTCCCGCGGCTCGCGGCATCGGTGCAGTTCAAATGTTTATTTTTAATGGCCGTGACGTTTAGGAGCCTCTTGTCGGGGCGGTGACCCTATCTCCCGCCCTGAGGCCCAGCCTAACTGATGGCAGCAGGCAGTGCGGCCGTCCGGAGTCGGCCCGAGCAGCTCACGTCCAGCAGGGGAAAAGGGCAAGGGGTGGCCAAGCACTCAGATCGATTCCCCACAGCAAAACCTTTGAGGAAACGCACTCCCAAGTCACCCAAACGAGCAAATCCTCAGGCCCCCGGGCTGCGCGGGGCCCGGTGCCAGGGTCTCGCTGAACCCATTGATCTGTGTACAGTCCATTTATCATTCATGAAAAGAGACGGTGATCTTCACAGTATATTAGAAGAAACAACTCAGATCATCTGTCAGCGGCCCTCTTATTTCTGCTTCCCTCTCCGCAGGGATTTCATCTCCTCCGATTCTTCCCGAATTAAAATGTTGCTAAGCAACACAGCCGGGGGCACCGCGCGCCACAGTCCAGCACACGCGGGAAGCCGCGCCAGCCCGCGCCGCCTTTTCTTCTTCGTACCACGGTCTAATGACGTAATCCGAACCACCCTCCCCTCCCCTCCGAATTTTTGAGGAATAAGTAAATAACATTTTCACACAGGAGGGCTTGCAATGCCATCTTAAGATAAAGCAGCGCGGCCATAGCGTTTTGGAGATCTCCTCTCATATCTGCTGGCGCGGGCTGTAATGGATTTAGATGCGCAAAGCGGTCGGATGCGCGGTGAGATTACAAGCACAGGCGGCGGTGAAAGGCAGAATTAAGACAACTGATCCATAAACCTATTATACGAGGGAAAGTCTTAGTGCTTAATTACCTGGAGAGATATTTTATAAAGCTGACAAAAATTGAAGTGGAGGGTTTGGGTGAAGGACTTCAGGCATGCTTAGGGATGGGGGGAAAAGTGCTTTCCACATAAGAACTGGTAATAAGAGTGGTCCTGGGAAATGCTTGCATGAGCCCTTAAGGAATGACATCCCTTCTGGAATGCGACTAACTCCTGAACCTTCAGTTCCAGAGCGACTTCTTCTCTGGACTCTTCCATGGTACTGTTTTTTCAAGACACCCAGCATGGTGGCACCTTTGCTCCCAGCCACAGCAAGGGCATAATCTACATTTTAAGCACATGGAAATCCCTATCATTGAGTTTTGAGACAGGCAATTAAAGCTCTTGAGAGCTCAGATGGGGCAACAGTAACTTTCTGGGCTGGCGCCCTGTGTGCAAAGAAAGATGTTTTGGTTCTGTTTGGGTTACACTTTCTATCTAAAGCATAAATCAATGAATGCATGGTGTGAAACAATTACATTAATGGTACAGTAGGTTTGCTAAATAAAACACTCAGGAAACACTAAAGTTAAGATGACACAAATCACTGCTAAAAACCCAAATCTAATCCTGTCCTCTCCAACAAGCCCATGATGAAATGGGGTCCCTGCCTCAGTGGGAGACACATGACTCTGCCTCATCCCACTGACACTCTCTCAAATCTCCCCTTTTCAGCTGCCATATGCACACACAGACTCAAAGAAATTAAGAAATCTGAGCAATAAACTACATGCAACAACAAGCATATATTTCATTTAAAATGGATTAAAGCAGCATCAAAAATGGCATTTCAGTTGCCCCAGTCTCCCATTAAATGACAAGTTTCAGTCTTACTCTGCAGGAAATGAAAATTATTTTTAAATCTTATAAACTGCTTTATGCTACAGCAGAAGATTTTCTGACTGTAGACTGCTTTTTTTGCTTGATCTTTCTAAATATCAGGTAACTAGACTATAACAATTCTGAGCTCAGGCATGTGAAACTTATATCGGAATCTCAGATACAGGGTTTTTTCCCCCAAATTATTAACAAAAGAAAAATCACTGAACAAAAAATATATTTACAATACAGATAAGGGAGAGGAAACAGAAGAGTGTAAAAGCATCTGGGATCACAAATAAATAATAATGCAGCCGATTCTAACACACAGTAAAGCAGAAGGTATTCTGTAGAGCATGCGTGTGATGGTGCGAGCTAAACTGTTTGCATGGTGGATGATAAAGCAACTGGACATTTTCTATTGCAAATGATTCAGCTTGCCACTGAGTGGGAACATGGTGGTGGTAAGTACAGCACAGAATAAATGGCTGTAATTCCTTCGGAGAAAAAAACGCAGGATCTGGCCTTCTGCTTTTATTTGTCTTCTATGTGTTGCGCATTCATTTTTCAAAGCGTATTTGTTGCGATATCATGAGCATGCCCAGTGGCAGAAGATAAAGAAAGGCAAAATCAAAGTGACATTGAGTAACTCTACACATTAAGCTTTGATGCAGAAACATATTGTTTGAAAGTATTTGGTGTGCAGCAGGTCTGTCAATTAGAGCTAATTATTTTTCTCTGATCAGGAAGAATGCAATCTTGTTTTAGGCAGGTTTCTTTGAAATGTACTTCTTTTATATAACTTCATTATAGGAAAATACTTCTTCCAAATTACTTCTTTTCTGGGCTGCTTAGCTATTGACTCAAATTGTCTGTGTTGAGTAGTTCTCTCTGCTTTGATAATTAACTTTTGATCATTACTGAATTTAGCAGCTCTAGTCAGATGTGTTCATAGCCATCCTCCTCAACTATTTCAGTGCTCATCGCCTTTAATCTTTGAACAAAATGATCTCATTGAGCCTTCATCAACCTTGCTACTCAGTTAATAATTCCTGTTTCTCATCTTCACGACTGAGTTTGATTTGTTTTAGACTTGATGGGAGCTTTTGATTATTAATTTAAGATATTTCAAAGACAAACATGTTTTAAGAGTTATTTTGTTTACCTTATATTCCTGGGCTTTTACACATAAGAGATTGGTTTTATTCCACAATGATTCCTAAACTTCATGCTTTAAAAGTATTATCTAGAAATAGAGCAGGTAGGAGGTTCCCAAATCATGATACATGTACTCTGAGTGGGAAATGATGCTGCAAAAGATTGGAATGAAATTGAACTGAAATAATGTAATATTCAATGGGTGTTAGGAGAATTACATCATGGGACCTTTGCTAATTTTGAGCTTGAAAATGTGCATTAAAATAATTTAGGATGATTAGAAAATGGAAACCAGACTGAACTAGACAATCATTCCACTTTAATTTGCAATTTCCTTCTGATCTTTTTTTAAACAATTATGGCCTTGAAGTAATTGTGCCACCTCTTTTACATCTTCCCTCTGCAGCTGGGGCTAGTGGTGGATAAGAAAAAAGAAGATGAAGACTATATAAAAAGTAACAAAATAGAGAACAACCAGCAAAGGGAATTTGCCAGAGGATGCTTTCCCATGGCTTTTATAATGGCCAAAGACTTGGGATTTTTATGGAGTATCACTCTTGATTTTGGCACTGTTTGCTTTGGCACTAGTTCAAGAACCATCTGCACTGTACTTCACTTGATCCCTAGTGTGGATATACCCAAAAACTTATTTAATTAGTAGAAATCTAACTATTACACAAAAGAATGACCTTGGGAATAACATTGGCTCCTTCTAGGTTGTGTACAAGGACTGCCAAGTGTGAAAAATGATGCTTTTTTTCCATGGCTATCAGTGAACAGACTGACTTTTGGAAAGAAAAAAACCAGAAGGAGTAGTCTGGTACCTACAACTTTCCAAAATCCCCCAAACTCAAGGAGAATAAACTCAGAAGAGGCCTGCCCAAAAATAACAATGTAAAATACTTGGCCTATGTAGATGCCAAATTAGATTTTCTGTCAAATGATATGTGCAGGGGAAGCGTCAAAAGAAAACATAGATTTTCCATTGCACAACTGAAAAAAAATCAAAAATTTTCAGGGAAAATTATTTGGCTTTGAGGTAGTGAAGTTTGACAAAAAAAATCCATGTTTTCTAACAAATACCTCTTGATTCAAAACAGTCAGTTAACAAGGCAATTGCTGGGGTTCCAAAATCTGTTTGCTTAAACAGATGTAACCTCAAGTCCTCCAGCCTGCTGGTGGAAAGAAGGTGGCCTTCATATTTTAACTGCTATGAATCTTATGGGTCCAGCTCCCCATTTCTCACTAGCTCAACAGCTAAACAATAGCTAAGGGCAACAGCTAAGTAATTCCACGTAAGTAAGTTGATAAATCACCATGTTGTTCTCCTACCTTGTAGGAAGATGCCCTGGTGTTTCAATTCAATACTCAACCAACAGCAAAGAAACTTTCCATATTAGTGAGTTAATCTGCAAAGAACCTGCTCTATCATTCGTCTTGGGAGTTATCTTAGGCACATTCATTTATAACAAACACCTCACCTATGATCCTATATAAAGGACCAAAAAAAGCACTAATTATGTACTGTGTTCTGAAAATGAATATAGTCCTGACAAAGAAAATATATGGGAAATTTGTACTGAATGTTCCATCTTCAAGGAAAAAAAATTCTGAATTGAAATTCTCATTTGAAACATCATTTCCTGCAAATGATTGTTATGAATTCATTACAAATGTACCCTGCTTAGAGGATGGAAATCCTATTTTGAAAGTACACAAATATAATATTTAGCTAGGGAAAAAAAAAATGTATTTGCTTCCTTATTTTTTACTGAGAATTTTTTTAGAATGTGTTATATTCAACCTTCCAGAAGGCTAATAAATCAAAAAATCCATTATTTGCCAGGTTTACTCTAGAGCCCTTTTCTACATGTTAATCACCTGTTAAAACATCCTGAGGAGGTAAAAGAAACAGAGAGAAAGGTCAGGAAGCAATTAAAAGCAAAAAAAAAAAGGTCTCTCTACTTCAGACAAGCTCCATAATATAAGTTTGCCTCATTTTCCCCAGGTCTAACATGTAGAACGTAGTTGTTGGTACCCACCTCCCTCAGATTCAGCTGAGCACTGCTGATGTTTCGAGATCTTACAAAGAGGTGCTCTTTCAGTGGGCAACGTCTTACTAATTTTTACTTTTCCAGCGCTCGCTGGTTACAATTTCCTCTGTCAAAATGGAAAGGAGGATTGGCAAAACTCCCGTGGCAGCTTCTTCTACCTCACAGTTTATGTTCCCAATTCTCCTTGGTGGCAAAGGCCACTATCTCATTCCTCGGGGAGCCCAGCCATCCTCAGCCTCTTCCTTACTCTAAACTAATGAACACTTCTCTAGATATGAGGAGTAAAAGGGCAGAGTTAAATATCAACAGTACTGATAGCGCCTGCAGGATGGGATGTTGCTTTTGTTTCTTGCATCTCATTTGCTTCCTATGGAGGTCTAAAGAGTTTAACGATTTTAATCTATATGGAATATTAAATCTCTTACAAACAGGTGGCTGAGGCAATAGAGGTGCACGCATACGAAATAAGTCTTTGCTGACCTAGGTTTGATTTGGGACGTGATGCATATGATTTAGCTACTTCCTAAATGGCGCAGCCCCCAAAACTGCACACAGGATTGCTGCCTTCAGCTGGAGCGAGCTGGGGAGGGCCGCTGCCCAGATCCATCGCACCGTCACTCTGTGCTCCCTGCAGGAACGCAGCAGGTCTGTGCTGCGGAGATTGATTCTGCTGGTAGGGAATGGAGCACCTCCAGCTCCAGCAAACCTTGCAATGGCAGATGCATTCATTGTAAGAAAAATTAAGGTGTTTAGTTCTCATTACTGTTCTCCTCCTGGACTTCCTCCAGGGGAGATCAACTTTCACTTCTTCTCCCTCTTATTGTGGCTGACAGAAGCTAATTACTGGATTTATCTTGCCCTTTTCATCACCTGCTCCAGAGCTTGTTGGCGGCCTATGAGCCACTCTGCTCAGCCTTTTCCTTAAAGCCAGAACTAGCACAACTCATAGCTGTGAAAGAATTTAGGCTTCGAAGTTCACAAACAGTTACTTGGGCTTTTGCAAAAGGACCACAATGTAGATGGCCAGCAGAAGAAAGCCAGACAATCTCTTTACCAAGACACATCACAAGGTATGTGTGATAAAAGTCACACTCTCTCTGGTCAGGTTAATGAGTACAGAGCACTAAGATGGCCCACAGATCCCACAGACTTCAGATTTACTTCTTATAGGACAGCATGGTCAAGAGTGACTTTTTTTCTTAACAATGCTGGCATCAATCAATTATCTCACCTACTGCCAGTACCTTTGCTTGCTGCCAGAACAACCCTTACAATATATATAGTTACAATAATAACTCCTTTACATGAACATGGGTGTGTGATGTGCACTCAGAGCATCCATCAGCTACCCTGACACCCGCCAGCTGTATCTCCCTCCCAGCCCACATCCCCACTGCCTGCTCCGCACAGACGTGCTGGGGCCTCTCCACCTCTGCTTGATTGGTGTCAGGGCTACCTGGCTGGTATTTAACACCTGCCCTTCACCCGTGCTGAAGGGCGTCTTGCGGTGTGGCTGGGGCATGAAGAGCAGAACAGGAGAGAAGCCCCTGTCCTAGGGAGCACTGAGGGGCTCAGCAGTGCCTGGCGCAGTGAGGAGAGGGCTTCCTGCAGCTCTGTTTACCCATCTTTTCCGATCTTTCATTTCCACTTTGCTAGGACTGCCTGCCTGATGGTGTTTTCTTTTCCTGCACTAGTTCTCCTCCTGCAGCTGAGGCTCTTCCAGCTGTCAGTGCAGAGCTACCAGGCAAGCTGTGGAAAGCGGGACCCGGCAGCTGACCCTGCCCCTGAGCCCGGGCAGGAGAGCGCCCGCAGCAGGGCAGGTTTCATGTGCTGCAGCACACAGGACAAGCAGCCGCTGTCCTGGGGCTTACAGTAACCCCCTTCCTCATTGATGGGTAACCTGCTCAAGAGCAACACGTGCAGAAACACTTGCATGAAATTCTGTGAATTTGAAAGAGTTAAAACCCTTTATTAATGCGAGATATTTTAGTGGTGTGCCAAGCTACTCCCTCCTAGCCACAGCAAGCTCACCTCACATCTCACAGCAGTTACTGAAAGCTTCTACTGATAATAAACAAATACTGTGATATGAATCTCTGTCATTACTGCGTGAATTACTACCTTAGAAATGTCAGCCATCAAATCTCTTATTACCAAGGATTAGTCTAACGGAAGCTGCAGTAATTCATTTTACATAGTGGCTGATATACGGCTGCTTCAACTGGTATTGTACAGAATAAAATAATTTGAGTATCAATTAAAATGGACTGAGGTAGCAAAAAGGGATGTATCTTCATGAAAGGATTTTTCATGGTTATAGACTCACAAGGTTGGAGAATGACTGTATTATCCTAATAGCTTCTGTTTTCATTAATGGCTCAATGAAAACATTTCCCCACAATTATAAAACATGACTGTAGATCTCAAACACTGCAATGTGGGCTCCTCATCAAAACACATTCTGCTGTGGCAGCAACTGATGCTGCATCACTCTGGGATTTCAGTGGAACCAATGACAGATAAACTGTTTGCATTAAAAGACTGTATCAAAGTTATTTTGCACCTAGTTTCATTCTAATCCACCTGATTTTTCTTTAGCTTTGACAAGATGACCTCTCTCGCTGTGTGTGCAGTATTGATGCCATTACTGAAAAGCTGTTCTTCAGCCTTTCTGCTGATAACAAAGTAAATGGAAATGTAAAGAAACCTTGGGGAGGTAAACAACTTGTTCAGGAGGCTGCTAAAAAGCAGGGTAAATTACCACAGGAAAGGAGAGCCACTGTTGCAATGAAAGTGGTCATTGTATCACTTTAAAAACTGGTGTTTACATGATGAAAGCATCTTGGAATTTCATGAACTTAAAATAACAAAACAAAAAAACTTGAAAGCTTTGGGAGTTCAGTATGCATTACAAGAATCCAAAACTCGACCTACAGCTGATCTCATTTGTAGACTTAACTACAAAATCAAACATTTTGTATGTAATTACCTAACACCAGCCACGGAAGAAAAAGTATGTTTGGATAAAATACAACAGATAAGTGAGGGCCATGGATTATATACATATCCTGTATTTGCATGGCTATCAAAGAAGTGAACATCCAAATGGCAATCGTTAAGTGAAGTAGGAAAAACAAACAGAAAAGATAAAAAACCTCATTGAACTGTTCTGCCAAAAACACTACATACCTAAAATATTGAAAATAATGGAGCAGGTCTGTAACTAGTATCAAAGTTTCTATAGTTCAAAAATACATAGATTGCCAGCAATGTGCTTTAAATTAAGTATGCAATTTCAAAGGTTAACAGACATATTCCTTAGGCAGAAGAACAAAGAGGAGCTGGTTAAAGAAAACTGGGTACACTACAGCTACTTAAAATACTGTATCCAGGCACAACTCATTTGGATGCCTTGAAGCTTAGAGTTAATTTGAATTATGCAGAGGTGCTTTAAAGAACAAAAATACCAACCTGTGTTTTATTTAAGCTCTTTTAGCTGAACTAATTAAAAATCTTCACTACCATTCCTAATTTCTGATTTCTTTTTTGCACTAAGTCATATAAAAGCTCCATCCTTCCTTACAGAACAGTGTTAACATTAGAATGCCTTGTCAACTAATGGTTTTACTAAAAACACGTCTGTCATCTATCTCTTGACTGTATCTCCTGTAGCCGATCTGTAAATATTGCGCAATAGGATGCAGTCTGAATGCAATACTGATGCATATGTCATAGTTCCTCGCAGTCACAATAATATGAAAGTTTACAAAACAGACAATGCTTAAATTAAATGTAACAATACTACTCAAATAATACACTAAACAGATGTGTACCTGGTATTATAAATATGTGACATAAAAATCTATTGGTTTGGTCAGCGTGCATATTAAAAACCATTCAAGTAGGTCAAATTGTGGATAACTTAAAACTTTAAAGACAGCAATTTTAATAAAACTGTCAATACAATTTTCTTTGTAAAAACATTTGAGACTGATTATGCTGCTTATATTGAAAGAGAAACACCAGGTCTATATCTTTAGATCTTTTATTGAACTGTGAGCACAGCATCAATAACTGCTTCTCAGCTGTAAATGAAAATTGATTCCAGATCTAACCTGTCGTTTTCTATGTGTCTTTAATCCCAAATCACCCACAATGAAAGACATAAGATTCAGCGTTTTGTCTAAGGGACAAAGCACGTGTCATATGGCCAGCTCCGAAGCGCCGGCACTGAAGATACTGCGGGACGTGTTTACATGTGTTAGGTGAAGCCAGTAACTGCAGTCACTCACAGCAAGGCCCAGAAAACAGGGACTGAGTCTGCAGCTGGCACAGAGCTACTTTTAACTTGCCTCATGCTCTACTGCAATGATCAATATGGTCCAAAGATTTGAAGTCCTGTAATGATCATCTTGTTGGGCCTCCTGTATGTCACAGTCCAAAGAAATTCACCCTACAACTTCTAGATCAAGCCTACCAGGATCTAACAGGAGGGAAAGCTCAAGGTTTCCATGGAAGCTGCAGTGGTTTGGCATGAGCAGTTCCAATCTGAGGCCAGCTCTCCCTCGCTGGAACCTGCTAGGCCCTTTGGGGTGAAACTGAACTGTATCCTGCTCTCAGGAACCCTTCCATGGTGATATGCTGCTGGGCTGTCATCATGCATACTTCTTAACACTTTTTGACTAAATATAAAAGGCCTAACTGCCTCATTTTAAGAAGGATTCTCCACTTTGAAGAGTGAATGCTAAAAGCAGGCAGTGTATTCAGTAACTGCCTGCCTACTACTGTATAAAGAATTAATGCTTTCCAGTGATTTCAACCTGTAATTCCTCATCATATCCAAAAATTCAACTCAACCTCCTAATTACACGATTGAACAGAGTGATCACATGTCTTCATTTCATATAACTTTGGAAAATAACATTTTGCTGTCAAAAAACATTTCAGTTGTTTTGTTTGTGCTTATGTGTCTGGTCAGTGGCTAGATGAACCTTTCTCTCTATCCAGACCCCTCTTTTCAGAAAGACGTGGCAGAAATTGCTGAAGTGTGAAGGCATTGCCAGTGCAATGCTTGACTGATGCAGCAGAGCTATGTTGTTCAACTTTGCAAGGCCCAAATATGGGATGCAACACATGACAAAAATAAAAAAGGGCAGACACATATAGTCACTCATGTAGGAAACCTAAAAATCTATGGAGTGTTTTCTTATAAGGAATATAACATTGTTTATACTGGATTTGTGATGCAAATAGAAGAACTGCAACTACACATTTGTGCTGTACAGAGGAAACATGAAGGTCTCCCTTGAAGAGCAGGACAATAAAGAAATATGTTCAGCATGCTTCCCATCCACGTAGTTCATTTATTTTTACATGTTTGGAAGTGTTCATGTTTGGAATCCCTAAATACGCAGACTGTTTTTTGTTTCTTAAAAAGATATTTAGAAGATTTTATGACGTTTGAATCGATTCTAATTATTCAGAGTGAGAAGTTCCCACTGCCATACTCTATTATAAAATGTAGGTATTATAAAATTTGGGGGGAACTCCATGAATGCTCCCTATTGCGCTCGATTGTCTGCCTGACCCTTATGCTGCCAGTGGGGTTACTGGGAAGTCTCAGGTGAGGCTGTGGTTCACCCTGAGACTTCCTTCACTTTGGGTACATCTCCATCGCACAAGGTGCTTGTTATTTGAGGTCAGCAAGCAAAACCCCAGGCATTTACTTCTTCATCCACGCTGATGTCTGATTTCATCTTACTAGAGTAAATTGTGTAAATCTGGAGTGGTTCTACTGAAGTCAAAGGAATACTACTACTGTAAGAAAACAAAATCAAATCCTGCCCATTAATATATGACCATTTTCAAATTTTCAGGCCTCTCAATATCACAGTGTCTTTTTCTAGACTTATTTGGGCACTTTTTCAATAAATCAGGACGTGTGCTAGTTACACAAACCACTCAGGAGCACACAACAGTGCACTGCAAAGGTACAGACGTTTAATCCTTTGGCTTCAGATGAGACTGAGAGACTTTCTGCACATTAAAAAAATACTGACTTGTATGACTAAGGGGTCAACTGACAGTTGAAGGTAAATATTTCCTGGCACAACCCTCAGGGAGGGTTGAGGGGCACATTCAAGTGGTTAAAAAAATAAGAAAGAAAGATCCATTTATGATCAACATTTCCAAGCACATGACCTTAGGTCAAGTTATAGCATTACTTTCCTCTTTGCTGCAACATTTGCAAATGTGCAAACACGCGCGAGTATTTTGTACATATAAAGTAAAATGAGAGATGAATTTAACCCAAAGTAGCAAATTCTTTCTTATAAGTATGTTGAGAATACAAATTCCACCAGTTTCATTTCCTTCATAAGACATAAATATTTATAAAGTGGGAAAGTTGGTCAATGACATCAGATTTTTGAAATGACTATTTTTTAAAAAAATGATTCTTCATTAATGTTTCAAGTCAAGAGACTGAGAGACTTCCAGCATGGATTTACAGCTACATATTGAAATTTTGACTTCTCACGAACAAGAATCACTGGATTACTAAGAATCCCAGCCCTTTACTCACTGACTGGAAGGAAACTTAAGGACTGGTCTCCATGAGGGCAATTGTACAAACAAAGTGCAAGCGGCAAAATCAGCTCTTCAGTGATAGTAGTTTGATGTGGTCACTTCACATCTACTTCCAAACAGGTCATCAATTTCAGAAATTGAGTGTAAAACGAGTAGAGGGAACATCACAGTTAATAGAGCAAGGAGGAGGACAGAAATGGAGAGAACACTGGCTATTCCTGCTTAATAACATCTGGTCTCTTATTCCAAGGTAAGTTGTGCTTAATTCACTTTACAAAGTGAGTATAGCAAAAAAGATCAGGGAAAAAATGCATTCTTGTTTCAGTATAAGCCTCCTCCCATGGGGAAGGACCTAGGAATTATTGTAAAAGAAGTAATTCTGTGAACAAGCAAGATGTAAGATAAAGGATGCTGCAGCACCCCAAAATCGTTTTGATGCAACTACTGTAAACCAACATGCTACCACATTCAGCTGACGAAACAACTCTTTCTGACAATATGTTCTACAAACCTATGTCAAATATAATTTACCTGTTCATTGTCATCTTCATCACTGCTGAGTTTCAGATCATCCTCAAGCATTCTAAAAAAGAACAAAAAGATGCAACATAGAATTACATTTACTGAATTAACTTTATAAATAATGTGTTGAATTTGGCCTTCAGCAAAATCAGAGTCCTTCCGCTTTCAATTCAACGGCAGCAGAATCAGGCCTATTACAATTAAAGTGATGAATACTCTTACAGATGTAGGCAAGTGTCAGCCCTCTTAGGTGATGCAAAGTAAGGACAAATGATTCCAAACCCATCCATCATAAAGTCTGGTAGCCAGTCCTTCTCTCATGCCCTCTTTTATTTGCACTCTGTCCCTCAGTGACTGTTCCATATGTACCTGTATTCCTAAATCAGAAAACAGCTCTGAGACTGCTGAAAGCTGAAAAAGCCCCCATGTTTCATTTTGGATCTGTGGTATGGCCAATTTTTTGAGGGCTCTACCGGTCCTTGCCATACGGAACAGAGAATGCAGAGTGGGGAACAGCAAGCAGAGAAGCTTGAGTGAGGTTGGATGGGACTTCATAGCTCTCCTGACAGGAGGTACAGTAGTACCTGCAGGAAGTGTGTTTCAAGCTGGGAATCTGTGAGGCATATTCCTTTCTCTTCTACAGAGAAATCTCACATCATTGCTCCCTGCCCTTGGTAAAAGGGGAAGGAAACTCCTAACAGAGTTAGGAGTGGGTTAGATGTGGGTTCCCCCACATCTTTCCTTTAGCAGTGATGCACAGTGCATACTATTATACCAGTGCTCATCCTGTGGTGTAAGATGCCATATTATTTGCTACATCTTTGCAGAAATGATCCTTTCTTTAGAGGGGTGCGTGTCCACACAAACATGACCACAAACATGTTCACCTACACATTCCCATATACTCCTGGTTTTGCCTGGTGGTTGTGCTCAGAACTAATATTCCTTCTAGGCACGTTCTCGCCTTACATCCATCCTTTCATTCGGGCAAATTCTTGTGTTACAGGATGATGTATGACTGAGTCTGCACATCTCCCCGAGACCCGTGGTGACAACCACTGAAACTGGTAGGCTTCCTTTCTCCTAGTCTGAGCAACCTCACCCGATGCAGCACACTCGCGAACTGCAATTACTGTTTCCTTTTTGCCTTGACAGAGACTGAAGTCTATGATTTTGTATCATTAGCCATTAAATAACTGTAGCAATCAATTAAGGCTCTGTTAGGAAGTTTTTCTGTTTGAAGACTACCAGTAAATCACGGAAGCCTCGTAGTATAAGGAACTTTAAAGAGGGGACAATATCCCCAGTGGTGAAATATCAGAAGGCTCCAAGCCCTGCTGGTGCTCTTAAAAAAAAACAAAGTGCAAGGAGATCTTTAAACTGGTTTGTAAGTCATCTGTCTTTTGGTGACCTCTGTTGTCAGGTAGCTCAGTGGTTACAAAGTATCTGGACACAAAACTACTAGTCATTAACCTCTTGATAAATGGCAGATGCCTCCCTGTAATATGTGAACCCATAAAAGTAAGACCATAACAGGATAAAGAATCTTGTAAAAGTAAGGATTCTTCAGGAAATATTAATCTTTAGAGGCCTGGATTTTGGTGATGAACAGGAACTTTTTATGTTGTTTATCTAGCAGACACATTCATTTGTTTCCCCGTGTCGTTACTCGCTGTGCCACTCACAGCAGCGCGCGACACCTCCGTCCTGCCGCAGCCCGGGGTTATCAGACCGGCTCATTACAGCCCCGAAGGACAAACCCCCCAGGAAACTCAGACCATCTTCACACAGGGCTATCGCATGCCGACTCTTAACTAATTCAATCCTATGCTCCTACTTCTAAAACCTACATCTCACTTTAATGTGTAAATTATCTACTGCTTTAAAGCAGCGCTGCTAGGTAATGCACTCTATTATTATTTTTAATGCAGATCTAAGCAGACATAATGCAAAGGATCTTTTCATGAATGGAGCCCAAAGGGTTATTCTTCTTTCTTTCCAGCTATCACAATTTTTTCATTTCTTACATGTTAAATTCCTTTTTGACACATTCTGGCAGAAATAAACCAAAAAGGACAAAGGAAATTCCACAGTAGATAAATGGAAAGAACAAAGAAGAAAGCATAAAAAAGATAAACGAGTATACTTACTAAACTAACCAGAGTCATGTGAAATGGCTGATTAATAACTGTCCTCATTCAGCCTATACAGCAGACACTTTCTAACAAGTACAGTAAGCGCTAGACATGTTTATTGAATATTGAAAAATATAAAATGGATATAAAACATGATTAGTAGGAAGGACAACTGTTAGAGTTGGTTTCAGATAAACTAAATTTGCAGGATTTATGAGTTCCCTTCAAGAGACTAATGGATGTTTAGAAGACTGGAGAGAGGAAAAAAATTGGATTTTGGTATTTCTTTAGCAGTTCCAAGCTTATCACTTGGAGCATATAATTCTTCTTAGCCTGTTCCGCTAAATGAAGAATATGTCATCTCATTCGGCTACAAAACTCAAAGGTTAAACGACTAAACCACACAGCTTCTAAAATGCATCACACTCTCCTGGCAGATGGAATAATTAAAGGGAAACTGAATACGGTATCAACAACAAATATATAGTAGGGAGAGAAGCAAAGGAATAAATTAAAAATACCCAGTATGCACTGAGGGAAGCAGAACGTTGGAGAGTTCAGATAACCTGTTCCCAGAGGATATTGGTTGGAAGAGGTAATATTTTACAGAAAGCAGAGGACTAGATGGTCTTGAACATTTTTAAAATGTGCTTAATATTCTAAAGACATGGGTCACGGTGGCTTGTACTGTTTAATGTTTCTATTAACTCTCATTTATAAGCAAGTAGCATCTGATCACACTCAAAGCCCTTTAAGGGCTTTTAAAGATTGCCAGCAACCTTAATCCAAGGTGACTGTTTCACTGTCATCGCATCTATAGAAGTAACCCGCATCGGCTTCAAAGCACCGACACACAAGGGCTCTGTATCTGCAGCTCTCTCAAACGCTCTCTGAACGGCTTGAACGTGAAATTAGGCCCTTCTGAATGAGAGATCCCTGTAAATACGCACACGATCTCTTCAGCTCCGTGTAACTGTCAACCACGGGAAGAGCCAGGCTGGAGATTACGCAGTGCATTTGTTATTAAGACCCAGCTGGCTATTAATAAAGGACAATTTGGTGGATACGCTGAAGTTGCAATGAATACTGCCAATGAGGGCAAATCAAAGAGGAAACTGCCTGTATCAGAAAGCTATCTTCAGAGGTGTTATGAATTCATTTTATTTCCTATTCTTCTCTGACCTAGCTGACATTATTATTGAATATACACGTACTTGTTTGTCTTTTCATCCATAGCTAATGCTTTACACCACTTTAGGGAAAGAGCGGGATTAAGTAGGATTTTTGATTGCATTATTAGAGCAATGCCATTTGTACTGCAACAGTTGAAGTTGTGTCAGCATATTATAATCTACAATTTTCAGAGGTTTATAATTTGCAGTATGGAATTACTGCAAAGCAGCAACGTTGTGTCAAAGCGACGCATTTATCTGTGCTGTAAGCAGGGGCAATCTCATTGCCTGACTACAATACCCACTTCCTCCAGGGATGAATCCGTTCCCAAAGCAAACTGCTCTTACTTTACAAATTTAACTAGACAAACAGCGGAGTAAGAGCTATATTAGCATGCGTTCTGTAAAAGCTGCATTAGAAATAATAACAACAAGATATTATTTTTAGGAGCCTTAAACTTGCACCAGGCCTCAGGAAATGATGAGATGGACTGGAACTAAAACGAGCTATTTTTAGAAGAGTTTGTTAGGATTCTGTTAGCATAGCAAGATGCATTTTTATCTTTTTTTTTTTCTGTTCTTCAAACATTTTCCAAAAATACCATCCAAAAATGCAGTGATAATAAATCAGTTTAGACATAATCAGAAAGCCCTCTGTATCTGTTCCCTTAGCAATGTCAAAGACGATGCAATCCCCCCACAGTTTCTGTTTCTCTGTTTTAAACCTTACTCCGCTCCGTGCTCAGCACAGAGTTGCAAGGAGCTGAGTCACTGAGCCCCTTCCCCTGCTCCAGACAGTTGTTAGCGCAGGAGTCACTCGGTGCAAACGTGAGCCATGGGGCTTACACCGAGACGGGACATGGAGCCTTGCTGAGTTCAGCAGGGTTGGGGCACACCAGACTTGCGGGTTCGGGATCCTGCAACTGTGTGAATTTAAGCGGGAGACAGTCCGGCCGAGATAACCTCCCTCCAGAAAACGCAGGATTACAGCATGCCTCAATTTCAGCTATTACTTTTACAGAAGCCCTTGAACTTAAAGGAGTATTTTCACAGCTCAGCTTCAGATTTTTGATTTCATAGTCTTCCTCGTTGGAGTATTTAAATGCTTTACAAGTGAATAAGGTCCAGATCCCCAGCAGCCTTCCAGGGACGCTCTGCTTCTCAACCTGCTCAGGTTGTGCCAGGCTGCACATAACACCGTGCTGCAGCTTCAGTGAGATAGACCCATCATGGAGAGGATGCTTAAAATGCTGCCTAACTTGGATCCGAGTTCTACCCCTCTACATTGCTCTGGGAATAGTTCAAATCTACTCACTCCATTCGCATGGAAATGGAAAGGAGAAAGGAGGGAGCAAAGGGCAGAGGGAAATACTAGGTTATTCCCTGATCCTGAGCTGCTCAGAAATTAACTTGTTCACATCAAACTACACCCATACAAAAGGCACATCACGTCTGGGCCTTACCACAGCAAATGTGTGAGTAATCTCTGCAGGATGGAGGACTGGCAAGGACATTAATAGGACAAACACTTATGCCATTGTGTTCTTGCCATCCTTGGCCCTAGCATGATGGGAACACATTGATAAGATTCCTGTTTTTTGAACTATTTAATCTTTTTTTTTGTAAATCTGTAGCATTGTCCTTGCAAATGCACAAAGCATGTGTCTATCAAAAAGATAGGATATAGTGTTTAGATATGGCCAAAGAGAAAAGATAAGGAAGAAACTTAATGTCACCAAAGACACAGCACAGCGGTGGTAAGAAAAAGCAGTGGTAGGTACAGGACGCACAAAAATGACTTCAGGGCTCTTAAAGGGAAGCAGTTCCCTCTTGCTTCTGCCTTCCACTGATACAAATGGACCAGTTCAGTTTGTATGGTAGGTTTGTACCACTCAGATTTGAGTAGCATGTTCTAGCATGCTGCAACTACTTATCCTGTCCGATATTAAGGAGAAGGCATAGGAAGTTAGAGCAAATTTTGCTTGTGATAGTTAGTAAGACTTAAATTCAGACCAGGCCAGAATCAAATCCATGTCTCTAAGGTGAAAAGAGAAGCGTGTTACCACCCAGAGCCACGAAGTCCTTGGTCCATGCTGCTGTTTGCTGCGAAGGACCACGGTCCTCACGAGCAGTGACCAGCACCGAGGCGTCACCTCTCCTTCCACCGAGGTGCGACCACCAGCCCAGCTCAGTCTTGGCCAGGTCACCCCATGGATGTCAGACAGAACTTGCTCTTCATTTCCCCAGTGCATTTCTCTGTAGTCTGGAAGTCTTCTTGAAGCGTGGTAACTCAGAAGTTATCATGCAAACGACACAGTGTGTAATGGAAGTCAGATGTATTTCCAGAACGTGTTGCGCACACCGGAGCGCAGCTTCATCATTTATCAGGGGGCAGGAAGGGAGCCCACGTGTGTGCAAACCTCTAACAATAGATTTCCCCCGAGAAGTCCATAATAGAGTGGACAAAAAGCCCTGGGAAATGAAAATGAATGGTAGAGTAATTCCAAAGGAAAAAAGAAGATCTTTGTTTTAAAACATCCCATCTATAAATCTTGAAACTTGATATTCATTCTTTCGCTGAAATGTGCAAGTCATCTTTAAAATATTTCCTCTGAGATATTGTAAGAGTTATGGTAAAAGAAAACCTCAGAAGATTAAATGGAATTTACAAGCACCATTTAACTTAATACTCAGGGCCACTTGTCCAGCAATTTTATACACACTTAAATATAGTTTATTAATTTTTCCCTCTCCTCCTCTGCCGTTTTCTTTCAATACATTCAACCACAAGTGCAGTCTGGCAAACTCTTACTCACAGGAGTATCTTCTACCCCTCTGAGGAGTCTCTGAGGCCGCGAAGGGGATAACTTCTCCGAGGACCAGGACCTCAGCCCCAGCAAGGCAGGCAGCAGCCTCGTGGCGCTCGTCCCCCTCCCGGGAGAAGATCAGCCACCACACAGACAATCTCCATTTCAGCTGTCGCATTTGGTCTGCCTTAACACTGCTGGCACCATATCAGTAATTAGTGTAATTACAGCTGGAGAGAGAGAAGTAACCCCTGTGGTTGTCTATTAGGCACCTCCCAATCAGCGAGGACACTTCACTACTCATCTCTCCATATCATCTCTTAATTTCAAAAGAATTAAGCAAAATGAATTATTTTAGTAGATGAATTTCTTTATCTAGTTATCCATTAATCTCTGTGTATCAAAAGCTCTTCAAGGCAACAAAAATATTAACTTGCTACTAATGCATTATGAGTACTGCCCCGATGACAGGCATTTTGATTTTCATTGTAGCTCAAACAGAGGCAAGGACGTTGGGACAGGGAGAAACCTACTGCCAAGTTTGTCTCTGTGTGATAAGCATAGACGGAGACCTATATGCTTAGCTTGATAAAGATTCTGGCATATCCACTAATTTGTTGGCTCACATCCACACTGAGCTCCAATCCTGCTCCCAGAGAAAACTTCCAGTAGAACAGGAGCAGGATTGGGTCCAAATATTTTAATAACAGGATAAGTAGTTCAGTAAGTCAAAAGAGCAATATAGAACCTTTTCATTTCAAGCTAATAAGTTGATAAATTTGTCATAGTGACAGTGATAACAGCACCCTTTATGTCTTATTTCTAGAAAAGTGCAATCCCCATTACATTGCAAGTGTCTCCCACACTACAATCACTCCTCACCCCACTGCAGCCCCATCCTGCAAGGCCTCCAAAGGAGGCACCGCTCAAGTTTAGAAAAAAAAAAGAGAGAAAGAGATGAGAACAAAGGCAAGAATGGGTGCAGCGAACCTGGGGTTTCTAAAGAACTTGACTGGAAAACTAACTTTGGTTTTTGAAGAATAAAAGCAATGGCCCCACCTTCCTAAGCCTGACAGATTTTGCCAGTGTGCTTAAAGTTTCTAGTATTTTCCCTTTGATCAACTGCAAAAACTGATATAATTTTGGGTTCTGCTATTTATCAAGAGCAGTATGTAGTCCAAGAGGCATTTCTGCGATACACACTGATTTCCAATACATTCCACATGAAAAACACCTGCCTTCTGCAAGCATATTTGATTAAAAATGTCTCGCAGCCAGAGCACCAGTATTTTCTGTGGTAAACAAGCCTTCAGCTGGCATATTTACACACAAAGGCTTTGGGAACTTAGCACAGAGTTAAACAATGATTGATAATTCTACGGCAACTTGCAAAAGTGACTTTAAAAAATCATACCAGAAAATTTATTAAAAAGAGTTGTTCAACAGGGAACAAATAACGTAGGACTGGCTCATCTATCCCATGTTCTATAGTGCATATGGAAAGTCATTCATTTTATTCGTTGGTTATATTCCTTTATCTTTTACTTTATTCTATTTTTAATCTAGTAGTGAAGTGACTCCTTCAAGGAGCTGTGTGATGAGGTGTCAGTACCAACATGACATTCACAAATCTTTCTCTGTGCACCGTTTTCCCCTCAGATAGACTAATCTCCTATCCGAAGGGCCTAGTTCTTTTGTTTCTGCAGACTGGAAATGAGTTGCACCTGGTAAATCTTAAACTTCAATAACCTGGTCTGGAGTGGAAGCAGCTTTTGTGGTTTCATTAGAAACTTTTACACTGATGCACTTTTTTTGCAGTTCTGAACTCTACTTAAAAATAAAAAAATTGCTTCTGCCATTTGAAGGATTTCCCCCTAATTTCCCCAACGCGGTGGAGAGAGACGACGCAGCGATGCCAACGACACGAGTGAGCGGAGGCCGCGTACGGAGCCAGCGAGCAGAGGGACGAGGCCAGGGAGCCCATCCTGCCGAGGGCGGCATGGCCAGTCCCCGGCAGCCCCAGCCCAGCCTGCGAACCATGGTGCCACCGCAGCCCTCCCAGCCACCCCGGGGTGATGAAGAGCCAAAAGAGTCCACGAGCGAGTGAGTAAATCAAAGCAGCTGCCTGGACCTCGCTCGCAGGGTGTCGAGTAAAGAAATAGCGTGAGGGTAACTCACCCCAATAGCCCAAAGGAGGACAGTTCAGCCCCAGTTCTCAAATCACTGCCCTCCTTTAAACTCTTTCATCCATAACAAGGCCCAACAACCTCCTGACTACAATTAATGTGAGAGCTGCTTCCCTCCCTAGTCTCCTTTCCTTAACAAGCTCTTGGAGCAGCATTCACAGCCAATATATGTTTATGCCCTGAAACCAAACACAGCTCTGCAAAGGGCACTGCTCAGTTAATGTTTCTCTAGCACCGGCATCACGTCCTGTGGGTTCACAGCACTCTAATACGATGCGGGAACTTTCTGTTCAGTTTTCATAGCTTAAGTATATCCAGAAGAGAAAAACTATTTTCTCTCTAATATTAAGCCATTGGAATTCTGTAGCTCACACACCAGTACTCTTAGGGTTATGCCTTGGTTAAGGAGACAGGGACAAAAGGAACTAACTGTGGACAGGTAAAAAAAAAAAAATACTTTAGAAAGTGGCAATAGAAAAGTGGGAAAGAGAAGAAAGAGGTAGAAGGAAGAAGTAAATATCGAAGGCAAACTAAAACCAAGAATATACACTCACGCTGGCTTGTTTTGGAGGGAGCATGAAATGGATAGGAAGAAAGTAGATATGCTTTCCTTTTTCCTTTTCCACTTACTTTATTGGGAACACCTTTTTTTTTTTTTTTTTTTTTTTTAAATGACCATTGGAAAAACAGCTTAGAAAAATTATAGCAT
>JAWLRI010000229.1:2146971-2176513 GCA_034781795.1 Crypturellus tataupa
CATTAAATTGATAGGAATAAAGTAGATATGTTTTCCTTTTTAATTTTCCACTTTATTTTTTGGTAAAAAATTTTTTTTTTTTTTTTTTTTTTTTTTTTTAAATGACCATTGGAAAAACAGCTTACTCAAATTATAGCCTTCACTAACATGAGGAAATTTTTGCAAACTCCTACAAGAATTCAAGAGATCCTCCAAGTCTCAGGTACTGCTGGGATCGACTCATCCCTTTGCAGAAGCAGCGAAGAATGTTTGTTGGGGAGCAAAATGCTCTGCTCTTTCACCTCACCAGCCTCTAAATCGAGGAGAGCTGGCTGGGGGCTTGGCACAGAGAGCCTTCAGGAAATACATTGCTCGACTCTGCCCTGGATGCAGGACCATACAGATGGGTTAGGAAAGAAGTCCCACAGAAAGCAAGGACAAGGTCGTTCCAGGGAAGATGAGCTTCACTTTCCCTGCATTAATCTTCCAAAGAGTTTCTAAATCCGGGACTCCTGTAGTTCCAAATTCCCTCATCCAGAATCCACAGCAGTGCTGCCATATATTTGATACAAACTTCGTAAAGCTAAATTAATCTCCGGTAAGGCAGTTCACTTCTCTCCTTAAATGAATATTCTGCGGATCAATCTAAAAATGTAAAAAGGGATTAAGCAGGTACTAAAAGTAATATAAATAAAGAGGATAAAGCAATAAAAGACTTAAATGATTTCTGGATCTGGATGATTTATAAGGCACTGAATATGCATGATGGAAGTCAAGTACCAGGCGCAGGCCTCAAAACACTGACTCATACAAGTAATCCTTGCTCCTGCAAGCACTATTTTTCAGGCTCAGATCCAAACACAATGCCTGACACTGTTTGCTCCAATAATCGCTCTAAAATAAACAGATATGAATAAGTGCAAATACTTCCAAGCATTTCCTTTCACTTATAATGTAAAAAGAAAAATTAGAGGATAAAATGAAAATGTATGTTTCCACTTCTATGTTTCATACATCATTAATTCTGTAAAAATAAATCAGTCTTCATGCTGATACTTGTCTTTGCTTGGCAAGCCTGAAGAATGCAATATGCTTGATAACCTGATTGAAAATTTGATCCTATTGTTTAACAAAATGAGGATTGTTTCATAAGGGGCTCCACCATGTCTGTGCACATTTTCCCCTAAGTAACAGTGTAAGACTTGTATTTCCCCAGACAGTTCAGCATTTATGTTGATGTACTTGGCTACAGACCCCCTCTTGCACTGGCTGTAATACAGGAGAATCTTCCCCAGCATTTGGCATTATGGCACTGAAATAATTTAACAGTGCCTTCTGTGTATGTTAAACAAGTTTTCTGATATAGTTAGCTCTTGCTGAAAAATTGTTTACCCTATAAATTATACCACATGGTTAAACCACACTTTGGTTTAAAATCTACAAAGGTTGGTTTTTTTTTTCAGAATCACTTCAAATACCGTAATCCTGGAAAAGTCAGCATTTCCCCACATACACACACAGCATGCAGACAAATATTCTCTGTTCAGAACATTCCCTAGGAAGCCGAGGTTATTTTTGACCTATCTGCTAATTTGTGCCATAGAGCCCTCTCCAATATCCAAAGAGGAAAGAAGTGGGGAGGAAGCCCAGTTCAGTTACTAGTTTAAAAGTTGCAGATACCTGCAGATTTACACCAAATCACTCAGGATAAAGCCTGCAAGTTACCATTGTCCTCCTGACCCTAATGTGAATTGTAATTTCCGAGATGGAGAGGACGACCTTCTTGAGCAACTTGTTGCGTTAAGACGCCTCTCCCCAAAGCCATCTTGTGACTACTCCAGCCCTTCCTCACAGCAGACTTTGAGGAATCCATTTGGATTGATTCCCTGAGAGGGAGTTAATGCTTTCACAGCTCCCAAATTCACTTACTTATCATATGAAACACATGACACCGTTAAATAAAAACTCTTGAAAATCATATGATGGTCCCCTGTGATAAAAACACTCCAGAAAAGAAAAATCCAGCAAAATCTTGCTTGCTCTATTTTTTTTTCCTGTTTTTATGTTACACTTGAAACAATTTTTTTGTCCATGAACAGAGTATCTTGATGTTATTACAGGACAAGAATATTAGTATATATAACTGGTGAATGGATACTAAATCTTTTCTTCAAAAGGCAGAATCTGGAGGTGAGGCAGACAAAATTTAATTGCACTGATAATGTCTAATGACATCACGATATTACAGAGATAAATAATGTTATAATAACATGTAGAAATTGTCAGACTGCATCAGGTCTGTGGTACATCCTTCCTCAGGAGATGGTTCAAGGAACAATTTTTTTCAGTACTGATTTCTTCTTCCTAAAGTAACTGGAAGGAGCTGTTGGTTCTTTACACTCATGGAGTACATACAGATTCCAAATTCTTAATTCAATTGTTTTTTCTCCGTCTCATTGAACCCTGGCACTACTATTGGAGTAACCAGACTCCTAGTTGTGTCCTGTATAAGAATAATATTAATTTTTCTTTGCTTTTTATAATTTGCATAGAATGCCTCCTTGCATTTAAATCAAAAGAAATTTAAAGAAAAGCAATGGGAATTTCATAGAACGTAAGTGGGTGTAGGCACTTGCCTCCTACTGATTTCAATCCTTAATTTCCTATCAGGATAGACAAGGACATAATGTATCTTTTTTCCTAAGTGATTATTATTGTACCCTATCATCTTTCTTTATCAGCCTGCTGCTGAAAGTCTAACTCTTAGGGAAAATTATCTTCTGAGGAACGGGAGCAGGCATTTAGCTTGTCTGATGGGCAGCATTCCCCCCTTTTGCTGAGTTTTGATGCTAGTTCAAGGGAAACATGATGAGTCCCATGAAGAGGAAATTGCATGATACACCTTGCACTTGGCGTGCGAGTTGTTAATCTACAGACTAATCCAGTTGATACATATGGTTAGGCAGTTGGGTAACTATAAGGGCACAACACTACCTTTCATCTCCTAAGGTAATGCAAAAGTTGTATCTCAAATCCAATTTAAATTGGTGCTCCCTTGAGCTCAAAGATAATTTCTCTCTAATCCTCTTCTGGTTGTCTATAGGGTAACCTTCAAAAACACAGATACGACACTGTAAAAAAAATGATGGAGTCATAATTTTTTTAGCTCAAAACCTAGCTATTTTTCCTGGTGGTATTATGTTCCAGCTGTTATCAGATTCAAGAATTATTCAACTGCCTTGAACTCTGCATTTATTTTACTCTTCCGGATTTTTGCCAATGAAAATGCTTCAGTACTGCTTGAAGAGAAAATAATCTTGTCAGTTTTAGTGTGCGGTATCTGAGAGGATGAAGGTCATGCTAACTACAAGTCTGTTCCAATTGCCAAGGGGCTGGGTGAGGTGGGTTTTTTATTTTATTTTTGGTTTTCCCCTTGCTCCTACCACAAAGTAATAGGGATTTTCCCCTTTTATTCATCTTGCCTTTTGTTGTTTTTAATCGACCACCCATCAGTGCCGAATTGCCTTGTAACTGTCTGCTGAGCTTTCATTTGACAGAGATAGCTGCTATTGTTAACACGAGCCTTCACTTCAGCCCATTTAACTTTCCCCAGTTTGACAGCTTCACAATAGCCACCTTCCATCTAAAGAAAACTGTGATTTAGTAGAAAGGGAATGTGGGACAACAGCCTGATCTGTCACTCAGTCTCCAGCGAGTTCTCTTGGCATAAAGTTCCCCCACAAAGCCAGAGGATGAAATACTACACGAAAATAAGACGGTCATGAGACATGTTCGGTTATATATGCTGGTAAAATCTAAGCAGCAATCATGTCTAAAAATACAGCCCTTTCCTGTCAGCAGTACCTTGCACGGGAGAGCAAAATAAATATTTTGATTGATTTTAAATTTCCATTTTTCACTCACATTCCAAAGCAATGTTTGACTTTTTTTCTCTGTTTTATTCACCTAGTAATTGTTCTCAAATTGATCTACAACAACTCCTAGTGGAAACAATATGTCACAAGTAAATTAAGGCTTTCATTGGACCAGTCATTGCTCCTACTCCATACAAGGCTACATGAAAAGATGTTGATGAATTAAAAGGCCGGATGTCTTCCCTCGCTGACAATTAAAGAAGTGAAATTACAGCTGCCTGAGCACAGGATCTGAGTACTTCCAGCTCAGCACCATGCTCAGCCTTCCAGTCAAGAGCAGTCTGTAAATACATTTGTAACTGGTTTGGGGGGGTTTTGTTGTTTTTCCTGTGGTGCATTTATATTCTTCTTTCACTTTTGTGCCTAAATTTGATTATGTCATTTGGCACTAACTGCAAGTTTTAGACACCCCACTATAAGATTTGCAGGCACAATTCTTTTTCTAGCTGTAGTCAAAAAACTATATTATTTTCTTGTCCAAAATTCTGGATTCCAGTTTGATGAACGGCTTTCTTGATAAAAAATAAAGTGTTTGAAAAAAAAAACCAGAATTTGATTACCATAAAGCATAACTTATTTCAGTCCATCTACATTCCTCTCCTTCAAGCTCTCATTAATTTCAACAGCAGAGGGATGAGAGAACAGAATGGATTCAGCAGCTTACTGCAGAAGTAACCCCAATAAATCGACTGCTGTGTTCACCTGAGTTTCCAACCCATTTTCTTGATTTTATTATTTTGTTTTACTTAAAGTAACTTACTCTGGTAGTAGTGTGTAATCACTAAGTAATTAATTATTGTTTTGCAGCACCTATTCAATATTTTGGTTAAGATGAGTTGATCACAGCTTTCTAGAAAGGTGTGTTCAGAATTGGGGACACGAAAGTGGACGACAGATAAACTCCAGTAAAAAAGATAGGTTAAAGCCCCTAGACAAACACTGCCTGCCCAAAGTTTACAAGAGTGAGCACCCGCGAGGCCGTAACTAGGAGGAACACCAGGCCTCTCCACTGTTTCTAATTAGGAAGGACATCCTTCATTTTATAGCTCCTGTGGTCTAATTTGTAGGCAGCCATATCCCCTAAAGCTTTCTGTAAACCAAATTAAAACTCATTCCATCAAGGAGTTTTAGCAATATAAGGTCTCTGATCACAATGCTCGTGGTCATAGTGCTGCTGCAGGCGGTCACTTGGTGTGTGTGTGTGTGGGGGGAGCTATTCTTTCTTTTTAGGGCTATTCTTTTTCATTTTTATTAGGAAAGAGCAAATCTCTTCTAGGAAAATACATTTTTTAAGACCAGAGAATCTGGTTCTGCTTAAACAGTCATTCATACTCAGAACAGTACATACAGTCTCTCAAGTGGCTGTCCTAGTATTGTGTCTTTAATTAAAACATTTTTCCTTACTTTTTTACTCAAGACACCTCAAAGTTTTAGACTGCTCAGCCAACATTACTAACATTTTTTTTCTCCAGATGCAAAAAAAATTAGTTTAGGATTTGGGGAAGATATAAGACTACACAAATACTTTTGAAGGTTGTAGGCCCTTTTCACTCATCAAAACATGTATATTGTGTGCAGCAATAGCACTGGCTTCCTAATACTCTGCTCTCTGGGTTTAAACCCAACTCAGAACACATAGCTTAAAGCCAGTTGGTCTGGATTTACTCAAGCCTTACTTTACCTTCAACAGCGGGGCCAAGTGAGACGACGGTTTCTGGAATTTGGACGCCCATCCGTTAGACAGACTCTGATGGAGACCTTCAACTCATTTCACATAGGGCAGTGAACAGCTCAGAAAGAAATGACTATGGATCGCTTCAGATCCGCTGTGAATGCGAAGGGGCAACTAGTGGGTGAAAGCCAGCCTGTCCCCTGAGTACCAACAGCACCAAGGCTTTGGTGCCACCTGGTTGTTGAACTTCACACACAGAGAGGCACAAACAGTGTTTGCTGAAAAACCTTTCCTCTTACTCTTTGGTGAGATCCAAAAGGTGTGCACAACTAAGTAGGCATGGAGGTACCAAGGGGGCGAACACCAGCGTAGACGTTCACTTCCTGTCACTCACAGAGAGACTTCGGCAGACGTCTCCAAGAAGCAAGACTTGAAGGAAGCATTTGTTAACAGCTCATGTAATTACAAAATTACATTGCAAAAAAACAGAGGCGAAGGGAGATGGTGGATAAGTGGAAAACAGTTGCCTAACATGAAACACTGTGTTGGAGGTTGCAATAATGCCCATAGCAGAAGTCATCAATCACCCATGTATCAGGAGCACAGCCCACTTCCAGCCTGGCAGCTCTCAGTTTTGCCTACCCCGTGTCAGAGTATGGGAACAAACATTCTCACCTGGCCTGACAACAGGCGGTCAATGAGCTGTAGGCACCAACTGCCCATCGAGGAGTGGCCAAAGCTGTTGGCCTTGAGGAGCCCCAAGATGTCCCGGCATGGCCCTGCAAAGCCCGACGGCAGCTTTCCACCTCTCTCTCATCTTTATCCACCCAGGGCAAACAAAACTAATACATATGCTGCTGTTTAAAGGCCAATCAACATTTCCTGTAAATGAGAGCTATTTGCATCACTCTAATAAAGTTATTTCAAAGTTAACTTGTAGGAGAGAGTTCTTGCGTAGCAAAACGTCATGCATCTTTTTGAGACAGCTAAATCCCAGCAAGAAGTTAAAAGAGAAAAAAACTATTTAAAAACAGATTAAGCTCTAGCCGCTAAAGCATAATAAATTGCTGCATTTTAACTGACTGAACTGTGCACACTTAGAATACAAGGGCATATTTCATTTGAGTTTATACAATTGTTGAGTCTGCTTTTCTGCCATTTCACCCATCATCAGATGAGAGAACTTGTCAGGCAAAATTATAGTTAATGATGTTTAATGGTGGCTAAGCCCAACAGAATTGTTTATTTCTTTTCTTCTTTTTTGTTGCTTTACTCACACTAGAAATAATGAAAATATTACAAGAACAACTTCTATATTATTTGCAGGAAAAGCTTCCATTACCAATGGTAGGTAACATAAAGCTTTATCTGATTTATACAGCAATCTATATAAATCTACTTTTATGTTTTATTTGATTCCAGCCATTAGGCTGTGCTAGGAAGTAATTCTAAAACATATATCATAGTGGCAATTCACTGTACTATACCAAATTAATCTACATAAATCTATACCTGTGTGCAGGGAACCAGCATGGTAACATCACCAGCATGGAGGAGGAACAATGCCAGTAATTCTACTTTAGGCTTTCTAGGAAATTCAAGCTTTTTAAGCCGCTGAGCAGCATACAAATGTCCTCCGTTGAAAAACTCCTCTGTCTAAATTAACTGTATCATCATTAGCATAGCTCTTACATTTTAAATTTCAGAAAATGAAACGGCATATTAGGAGAGGTATTTCCTCTTTATGACTGATCTAAAGTCAGAGAGCTGGAGCATGAATGGGCTGTTTGGAACAGAATATCCTTTTAAAAACCTGTAGTCCTTACTGATTTAGAGTTCCTTACATAGCTGAAGCCAATGTGCTTTGTACAGCTGAATGAGGCCAGCTGGCGAAGCAGGAGCATATTCATATTCTGCCTGCTTTCCTTTTGTTTGAGTATTACCTCAGTGGCCGTTCACTAAACGATGTGAACTTGATGGGTTTGACTATGACCTCAGCTAAACTGAACAGTATGAAGCTGGCACATCTGTAATCTCAGCCTTGCTATTTTTCAATTTATTTTTCACCTGATTTGTATTAAGATGTGGTTCAAATTTAAAAATAAAAATAAAAAGGGCCTTTCTGCATTCCAAATCAATCAGCAAATGCTGGCATGCCAGAAGGCAGGCTTCATCTGCCTCTTCACACCACATTTGGTGGATCTCTGACTTATGAGAGCTTGATTTCTAAATGTTTATGCAGAAAGAAATGCTTTACACATCCGCTCCTTCTCAGATAGCCTACAGGGATTTCTGGCAATACTTACAGTTTTTTCCCTGCCTTCTAGGTTTTCTCCCTATAGACGCATAAAGACATAGTGACAGCAGGAGTAGGCTCAACTCGCAGTGAGAAGCATCCGTACATATTATTACTATTGACTCTGTGAGATAAGCTGGACATCTGTCTTTACTTTTAGCAAGTTCCACAAGGATAAACATGAACCTGAACATGGGCTGCCCATTGACAGTTTACTGGTGCGCTTTTATAGCCCCATCCCAATGCTTGGGCTTCTGTCACTTCTGTCTGAGCTATATTTCAACCTCAGGTCACAAGAGTTCAAAGCACAGTCAATTAATCAAATGGTTTCTATGAACATAACTGCCGTTCAATAACTGTTTCCTATTCAGCATAACCAAGGAAATGAAAGGAGGAGGTTAATGTGGAGATAGCTAGGTTATGTGGGGAGCTTTAAGCAGCAAGCCTTGATTGGTCATCATCAAACCAGGCATTTTATCTGACGAGTTATTTTATGTGAAACAAAAGAACAAATCTAGGACATTTATGGCCTGATCCTGCTCTCAATAAAGTCAAGTGGAGTTCAGCCACCAACTTAACACCTACCGGCTCAGGATCTATGAACTCTGTTTCTATGAACAGTAAAATCAACACAGCAGTAGAAAAACAAAACAAAACAAAAGATATAAAAATTCTCTCATGATGCATGGTGTTTATACTAAGAAGGATATAGGCTACAAATCTATAACGTGAAATAACTGCTCACAAGAGAAGGTGAACTGAGCTTGGGACACGGGTAGCTAAGAGACCAGGTGATGGGGTTTTACGTGAGCAGAACAGGCTTTACCTCTGCAGCCTCAGTGGTGTGAGGTGCGCCGTGCAGGGCCACTGAGGACAGCTGGTGACAGAGGAAGATGCCCCAGTCCCTTGAACTGTGCTCCCGAACGCGGCCTACCACGGGGTAAGGAGCAGCATCCTCGCGGGGGCAGCCGCCCCTTCCCCTCCTACACAGCGCTGCGATTCTGCTGCCACCCTGCTCTGTTAACAAAACTGGCCCACTAACGGGTGTGAGAATTCCTCCTCTTGATGTGATGAAAAAATTACTTGTTTCCAGCCGCTGAAGACAGCAAGACTTGGAAGGCTTAAATGGGAAAAGCTAGTTTGGACTGAGCCAATTCTGGGTACTGCCGCACATGTCAAATAACACTTTGGTTGACAAATGGTCCCACTGAAATCCATGGGTCTATTCTGGGAGTAAGGTGCTATTCCATATGAGTAAGGAGATTAGAATCTGGCCCTCATTTTATTTTCAGAGAGATTTCAAACACGTGTTTGCTCTAATTTTCCCTTCCTTCTAGGATTGCTGATGTTAACTTGGCCTGGCTTTAGAGGCAGGAGAGGTGAATAACAGCACCAGCATTTTCTTTTTTTAATATAAAACCCTCTAATATATGTCTAAAATATTTTTTTTTCTGCTGAAAAATATGTAGCATAAACAAATTCCATAATGATGCGATGTGTTATAAAAGTTTTACTGGCACTCATTTGGGATTACCCGCATAACTCACTTGTGAGTTCACTACTCAGGAGTAATGCCCTCATCCCAAATGCATGCCGAAAAATAGCTTATGTGAAACGTCTTATTAGAGTTTAACACAGATTAAACTAACAGGTTTTTTACAGAAGCTTCTTACAGGAGAGAGGTTAACAGAAATTATAAAAATCTTAGTCTATAAGAGGAAATGTTTTCATTCAACTTTCCTCAAGCATCCGTATTAAACCCTATAAGTTTTTTACCAGCAGCCTGTACATCCACCCTGCAGTTTTATGCTGCTTTGTCCCCTATCTTTACCCACACCTTTGTGCCACATCGCCCACATACAGTTGTACCCAGAGAGAACAAGCTCCCTTGTGTTGGGTTACAAAGACATAGTATGAAAGAGTCCTTGTTCCAGCAAATAAACCATCTAAACAGAAAATGAAGGGGACGGGAAAAAATATTATCCCGACCCACAGACTGAGAACTGAGACAGAGTTTCCCACCGGTCACACAGGAAGTCCCTGTCAGAGCTGGAATTAAATTCAAATTCTCCTCAGTCCCAATCCGGTGCCTTAACAACAAATTCACCTTTTTTTCCCCTCCATCTGTGTGTTTCTGTCTCCTTCATTCCACGCTGATCCCTGATGGACCAGCGAGGCTTTGGTGGGGCAGAGCTAAACCAAATTTACTCTATTTTCTTGCCTACTCTGTGACACCTCCATGACATCGCGGTGCCAGGAGCATGGATGGGGCAGAGCTGCCACACAGGGAAGCTCCTCTGGGCATGTCCTGTTTTTCCAACTACAAATGCTGTTTGAATGGAACAAGGAAAAATTTTTATATTAACTTCAGATCAAGGGAGCAGCCCCAAATTGTTATTTTATGCAAATCCTATTCAGCTACAGAAAGAAAGGGGAAGCTGTGCTTTTCCCTACTCTTTTTCTAGGAAATAAAAGCAGTCTTTGGCCCAAAATATTCACCTAAAACACATTCTCAAGGAAAGATCTAGAATGGAAAATTTCTACCTTTTAAGTTAAATCCTGTGAAGTTACATAAGAATTAAGATGGGGGCTATTATTAGTATATACTGAGAAAATCTCAGCAGTTTTTGTATACACCTGTTACAGACACAATGATGAAACAAATTGTATTGTGAAAAAAAATCATATATATGGAAGGAGGGGCAAGAGCTTTATTCAGGTAACTTGATCTTTTTTTTTTGTTTTTAATTAGTAGCTGTTTGAAATTGCTTGGAGGTTTGCAATGTTTCAACAGGCGCCAAGTGATACATTAGTGGGCAGAGTGCAGACAAAAGAGTGCAAAGCTCAAAATAAACTGATACGGCAAACACTACGTAATTACACCCTAAAATATATTAAGTATAAACAGATGAAAAAAATATTTCCATATATCAGAAATCCATAAATGGAGAAAAAAGATCAATGAAAAGAGAAAAACAGTCCTATGTTTTTCATTCACACATATCCAAGAAATATATCTATTTGACCAGACAGGCATTTTGTGCATATTTTCATTTTTTCCTCCGTTTTTCCTTAATCCTTGATAATCTTTCCTTTCAATCAGTGTAAGCTTGCCCAGTGATACCTATGCCTAGTTTTTCTCTCCACTTCAGAACTTCTATTCTGAGGGAAAGAATGAGCAGTGGGCACCGTAACTCCCAAAGAACTATTTTTTTTTCTTAAATATTTCCTTTTTATTTTTATATTAGAGAATATTCTTTGAAATTTTATGAGAAAAAATGCTATTTTATGTAATTTACTTGAAATGTTTTATAGATGATACATTTTCTACTAACTCACGTATGATGTGTGATCTCTTGCAAGAGATATCTTTATTTAGACCACAAACTTGGTCTTACCTTCTTCCTTAGGTTAATTCTTAATAAAAATTTCCTAATTTGCAATCAGCGCTCAAAAGTGAGATTAAGAAAATGCTTTAGTGAACCTCTTCGCATAGTGTGTATCAACACAACAAGGTTATTGCCAAGAAAGAAGGAAACATTAAATAAGGAAGAGATTCTAATTTTCAGAATGATTTGCTATCTAGAGATAGACATACCCCTTGATTTTCATACCCCTTGATTTTCAATCACATCAGAGCAAGCAACATTCCCTCAAATCCAAGGAATGTGACTGCTATTAACAATCTCTGCGGTGCCTAATATAAAAGCACTTAAGCACACAGCGTACTTAATTTATATAATATATAGCTATAAGTTATCAACCCCAGAGTCCTGTGCAGGGATTAAATATTCAGTTCTTCTTTATCGACTCGAGTATGATTTTTACCCCTCTGCCGTGCAAGCCTGACGGTGGGGGAAAACGAGTCAAGTCAACAATCCATCAAGGCACTGCACGTCACGGGCAGCGCTAGGAAGGGAGAGACGTACATCTGCTCACAGAAGTCAGACTTTCAGATCATTTTTAGTCACCCAATACAGTCATAAAGATGCCATCTCTTTTCATTGAACCCACCGGCAAAGCTATCAAATGCTTTGGAAAAAAAGAAAAAATTTTTAGGGTAGGCAAGTGCCTTGCTGAGCTGGGTTAGAACAGGAGGGAAGTGGCCTGAATCAGTCACACAGCTCAGACGTGCTGGATAGATGCTGAGCACCAGGCTTGCAGCAGGACAAACACGTGGGCACTGCTTGGAATCCATTAGGAAAGAAATGTCAGCGGAGCCGCCACTCCGGGAAAGGGGGAGGAGAGGAGGAAGGTAATAAAGCAATAATCTCGGGCGCAGCTCTGGCATTACCCAAAGTCTGCAGCGCTCTGTAGGGATTTTAAAGAGCACATTTAGAAAATTTGTTAGGAATTAGGAAAGCAGGGTCAATAAAGTTAAACTCTGTCAATAATCGCTCTGTAATATGTACAAGGATCTTCCACCAGAGTGCCCAAGGGCTACCTCTGAACTTAGAACTGAACTTTTCAAATGTAAAAAGACTCATTTATTGCAGCAAGTCATTTGAGAAAATCTTATTATGGAAAAAGACCTAAAAATAGAGCTGCTTTTTTAACACTTTGGACTGACCCTATCTTCCTTCCTCCCCTCTCCCCCCACCAAGCATCTATGAAGCAAACCTCGCCAAGAGGAATATTTAATGAGAGGTTTTAAGTCATTAACCTGGTTATACCTCACGCAATAGCATGGATGTGGGTGACTGGGGCCGCCACACGTGAAGGCACCAGGTTCTCAGTGCCCATGGTCTGATTCTGCTAAACATCTACCTCAATGCCAGCAGTGCAGACACAGCCATTGGAAATACCTTTGACATATGGCCCCTCAAGGAGAAGGGCTACAAAAATTCATTGCAAGCTTATGTTTTACTTGACTATTTACATAAAATACGTGTTAAAAGTTGAAAACCCTCCTTTGCTCGTCTGTAATTCAACACTCTGGTAGTAAGGGATGTGATTACTACACAATTGCTACATATACTGAATATCTGAGCCAACTTGCTGCTTGAAGCATTTAACTCACTGAGAATATATGTGGGAAAATGTGTGGTGGGAGTTATGTGTTACAGGATATCAGAGAAACAGACGTAAAAGAGAACTACCTAATTTAAGAATTTTTAAGAAAGTTGTCTAGGTCCTAGAACTGGTGTTTGCTCCTCTCCTTCCTCAAATCACATACCAACACTCTTTCTTTTTTTTTTTAACTAAATACCCCCACAGTGCTAAGAGAAAACAGAAGATGCCCAGTAGTACTTAGTAAAAATGGTTCTTTAAAAGGACCTTCACATCCTTCATATAAATAACGTTGGAGCTTCCTTGAGATGACTTATTATGACTAGGCATGCCAGCATCATGCCGCACTCATAGGTCATTCAGTTTATCCAGCCACACAGCAAGGCAAGTGAATCCACCGTGGTTAAAGCTTGTATCACATGTAGATTTTGGGTGCTGTGTATGTGAAAATATATATGTTATTTCTAAAGAGTTCAGCTTTAAAATACCTGCTAATTTCCTACTGAAATTTCTGCAGCGTTGTCACGATGACGTGAAGCCAAAGCCCACGTGGGCTTGAGGGACAGCTGGGCCTCAGGGGCTTGCTCAGCTGAGGGAGACGCACCGGTGCTCTCTGCTGAGACGCCAAAAGGAGCCATGGGTCCTTCTGGGCCCTCGTGGGCCCGTCTGCATGCACAGCAATGGAAAACACCAGTGTGCCATGAATTCAGAAAATGCAGCGTGTTTCTGCATGGGATGTCACAAACCCACCGTGTGCGGCTCACGTGCTTTGTGGGACTGGGCGCTCTCAAAGCACAAGCCGTTTGCAGTCAAAAACCTTTAATGTTCGATTCTGCATCCTTCTTTGATTCTGCATTACTGATCTTTCCAAAACTCAGCTGCAGTTTGATGGCTACTGAGACTGAACATGCTTTTTACTGCGTAGGAGCTCCAGTACTGTAAATGATTAATATTAATAATGGGAAAAATCTGTCATGTATAAACAATATAACTAAACAGTAACAGCCATTTAAATTTGTTAATCTGAGAATTTCTTTTCTCTGTTTCTCTTTCATAAACAAAGTATTTTTTTCATCAGACGGTGTCCGTAATGTTCATCTGTGGTATAGTTACAAGGCAAAAAAATGTGGATTATTGATGAAATAGATCATAATGGCTCTTTCCAAGCCATTATCATCTATCATTTAAATGTGTATTCAATGAGCTTTAATCTGCAAATTTGTCACGATTGGGAGCCATTACGATTTAACAGATTCATTGTGTTTGCTTTATTCTTTTTTTAATATGATGCATGATGTGCGTTCTGTCGACTACAGGTGAAATAATTTTATCTATCAGAACAGACTTTTTAAAAAGTTATTACACATGAACAGGAGTTGCTTATTAGAGCTCATAGCCTTGGAAAAAAAAATACATTAATGCTGAAACACCATGTTGTTATACTAATAAACAAGTCCAGGAAAAATTTCATTACTTGACATAATTCTCACTCTTGTGAAAAGTCTCTACCTCCTATTACTTCTAAGAATAACGCCATGGCCAGCCATATCAGAGATTTCAACTACATAAATGTCCACCAATCCCCTAAGTAGTTATTTTTTTCGACCAGCTGAGACAAAGCAAATGAAATCAATGAATGCTCTTGCACTGATATTCATCAGTTTGAACAGCACACCCTGCAAGAAACCAATTGGTTTTGGTCCTTGTGCAGGTTTTTTTTTTTTTTTTTGTAATTCACAAGGGTCTATTAATAATAATAATAATAGTACTTAACACTTCAGCTAAAGTACTATAACATATAAAGTTTCATATTTTAGAGAAGAAAGATAATATTGGTTTTTTAGGTCAATGTTTGCATGGTTGCACAATTTACAAAATTGCAAAAAAAAAAACGATAGCAATCAGCAACACATGAGCTTTTGCTGCTTTTTGGCTATGGCAGATTAATTCCACATCCGCTTTGTGTGTAATTCACTTAACACCCTTTCTCACTCCAGTTTTGCAGTTTCCTGAATCAAAGCCCCCGGGCCATGGCAGGCAGCTCCAGAGAAGCGGAGTGCAGAATGCAGATTGCACCGCAATCCGCCTGGAGCCTCCTGCCCTTCCCAGTGTCCCCGGGAAGGCCCCGAGGTGGAGGGGCTAAGGAGCCAGCACCAGGCAAGACTGCAGGATCAGAAATACTGGTGCCAGGGGATGGGCTCCCTCGCACCTTCTCCGTTCTCCAGCAAGCTGCTCAGAGCTGCCCAGGGTGGTGGGCTCTGGCCGTACCATCTCTGATGCCCACAGGCAGCTAAGAGCAACAGCAGGATTGGAGGCTCTTGCCGCTTTCCAACACAATATTGCCATTTCCCAAAGATCTAGTGGAGAACTATGGCAGAGCCACCTGGCACCGCTGCAGCAGGGCCCACATGAGGCGCATGTGGCACTGTCCTGACCCCCTGCACTGCTGTTCTCCTCCTGTTCATACACTAGCCCAGGCTTTTTTTTTCTTTTTTTTTCCACCACAGGGAGGACTGACTTTTGCCTTAAATGCAGCTATTTTCCAGTATAAAAAAATACGCATCTGAAAATAAAAAAGGAATCATCCACTGGGCTTAAAACAAAATAATCTAACAAAAAAGGAAGCGTTTTTTAACAGCAAATATCTACTTTACGGCCCTGGTCTCTTAACTTAGTACTTATGAGTTAGGGAAACAGCCCCTTGGTGGATTACTTTTCATAGTTTGCTCAGTAATGTGTTTACAAAGCTATTGTTACAACTAGATACTTATATATTTTGATATACAGCATGCACTACAGCAGTACATCTTCAGAGATTTCATGCCTATTTTAAAAACCTATTTAAATGTTTCTTTACCTTCCCTCCTGGCAAAACACAAGTTTATTGCCAGATACTGCAAGGCTCCATGGTCCAGTCTGACAGTGTTTAAAAGCAGAATTAGTGGTGCCTTTGTAGAAAATGATATCGGTGGCATGTGCACGACAGGATGGGCCAAATTCCTCTCTGCCTTGAAGTCCTCTGAAATAACTAGTGTAGGAATTAATTTGATACTTGAAATTTCAAATGAATGGCCTCTTGTTTTTAACAGTCTGACATTACTGAAGCATATAACTCAGAGGCCGAGAAATGTTAAGTGGATTTTATTTTCCATTGTTAGAAAATGGATCATCTGCTTTGCCACCTACTTTCTGCTGTGTATTAAGTTAGCATTCAATTCCAGAACTCAGTGGTTTGTTAAGGTGATTAAATGTATTTTTCCACTGCAATCTGCACGTGCCCTGTATTTAGCTGCCCTTGATAGTGGGCTGCACTAGAGGCTTAGATGGCCCTTGGATTCCCACATTTGATGTTTCCCTCAGAATTGTGACCTACAAGGGATAGGGCTCAGTTCTGGGTTTTGAGGCAGGATTTGGTTTGTTTGATTTTGGGATGAGCGGGATCAGGCGGAAGGACCGGGAAAGCCTTCCCGTGCCCCTCAGCACCTTCTCCACTCCAGACACCACAGCATTTCCTCTCCCGACGGGAGCAAAGTCCAAAGCCAGGGCACCTCCTCCACCTGCTCCCTCCGTCTGACTCTTCTATTGATTAGATTGGAAAATGAGTAACTTCTATCTCACTTGATCTGAAATAGCTCCATCCAGCACGTGTTTATCCCTCTGCAGTTACCGCACGGATAACTGCACGGAGCCTCGAATCAGGCACTACATCGTGGGGTTGCTGTTGACCTCTGGTGCCAGGTTAAAGGAGAAAAACATGAAGCTGCCCTGTGGTTTAACACAGCCCCCACCTGGCTCCTGCCACCAGCCCAGGGGGGCCCTGGGCCTGGGTGAGCGCGTGGCCGAGGCTCCCGTGCTGCCACTCGCATCCCCGAGTCCCTTCTGGATGCTACGGGCTGGCCTGAAGCTCATGCAGCAGCCTGCACTTCAGCTTGAATCACAGCAGGCTTCAGCCTAAAAAGAAGAAATCTATCAAAATATAATCTGTTTTTTTTTTCTTCATTTCTCTGTTCTTTACTTTCTCTAAGCAGAGGGAAGGGCAGATTATTTCAATTAAGAGCCTGTCACTGGCAATTGTGCGCAACCTTTCTTCTGCTCAGTGCAGCAGTTGCAGTTTTAAGTTTCTCGGGGCTTCTGTCAGGATCTAATTTTCAAGGTACTGTTGCCATGGCAGCAAGCTGGAATTTTAATCCAGTATCAAAGGTCAAGCCAGGTCACCAGTTTCAGTTCCTCTTCAATCTCCCCATAAAGAGCACAAAAAGAAGCTGAGATAAAGGTCTGACCCAACAAAAAATTCCCAGCTAGCATACAGCCGCGCTTGAGACTATATGATTTGTATAGGCTTTCACATTTGCCTGCAACTATTGAAATTCATACGAAATCAAATATGGGCAGGACTGATTCACATTCCTCTCATTCCTTGCAAAGCGCAGGTATGTCCTTAAAACACAGTTAAGTGCATGTACCTTATCAGGGATACCCAAAAAGCAAATACTTAAATAGAGTGTAACAGGTAAACAGTGGTGAAAGCAATCCCTCTATTACTGGAGATATTTACTGCTTTCACAGCCTCGGATGAGCCTGACAGCTGCATTCACATCTCTCCTGTCAACAGAAGGAAGATTCCTCAACATCTTTCAAGATCTGTAAAGATCTTCCTGTGAAGCATTTTGACAAAACCAGACTTTTCAGTAAGGGACGATTTCTTGAAAGCTAAACCACCTCTGGATTTTGTTCACTATTTTAAGAGGAAAAAGCTCCTGTGGAAATTAGGGAATAATTTTTCATTTGTCAATCTTCTGGAAGCCTGCTGTGTTTTCTGCTACATGGATATTCATTAAATAAGTGTTTGGCACCTGTGGAGGAAAGTACCAACAATTCCCTCCTCCTCAGGGGCTGCATCTTCCTTTTGGAAAGTCACGGTTATAGCATTAGGAAAGTCTCAAAACACATTTTTCCAAGGTGCATGGAAACAAGGGAGGGCAGTAGCTCTTCCTCTAGGAATTTAGAGAAGTAATTAGCCCAGCAGTGGGGAATATTTCTCATTTTTATCATTCGGGAGGACCTATTTGTAATCTGAAGACATTTTAAATCTTTGGCTCCAAGGGCTGTCCAAGACAGAGGATAATGCAATGACCGTGGCCCAGCCCCATGGGGTGAGAACTTCACTTCATAAAAAATAAGCCTTCTGGCCAGAAAATTGATAGGCTTTGGAGCCCTGCTGAGTCCTCAGCCCAAAGGATAATGGTAGCAATATAAGTTCCTCTGGATAGAAAGTGCAAAGCTGAGAAAAATGGGGTGGATTATTGGGGTTGTCAAAGGGATTCAGAGGAAAGATGCAATGGATTAAGCTGTGATATTAGGAAGAGTGGCAGTTAGTCTTACTTAGGATATTTAGGACACAAACTGGGAGTTTCGAGGCCAGTTTGATATTACAAGTTTCCTGGCAAAGACTATTCTTCTTTCAAGCTTATCACCCATTTCAAGTGATCACTATTTTGCCACACGACGTAGATGAATCTGGGTGAAGATTTTCTCAGTTTGTCTCAGGCCACATAAGTGTCCTGAGCTACTAAGGCATGAGAGCAAGAATGAAAGGTCTGGAGCAAAGGGCATGAGGAGGAAAAAGGAAAGGAATGGCTTGGCTGTGAATTTGAAGCTTCCCGACAGGTCTGAGCTAAGGAAAGGGAGCAGAGTCAGGTCCAAGCTACAGTGAATGGAAAGCAAGAAAAAGAGGTTGCTTTACACACATTTTATCAGCAAACCCACAGCTCTGAAAACAAGTGGTGGGAAAGGTACTGATTGTGGTGGCTTCCTCTGCTCTACCCTGCTGCACATTTTCAGTTACATTTGTTTTTTCCACAGTGAATGTTTGAAGTCACACTGAAGTTCGGAAGTGATTCTATCCCACAGCAATGAAAATTGGAGGTCAGTTGGAGACTGGCCTCAAGCCATGAAGGCGCAACATAGGCTGCTGCATTGCTGGCTGCCTGCAGAAAGGTCCCTTAAACTCCAGGAAAGCTGTGGTAGGTTTGCAGTCTTACTAGTTTACAAAATGAAAATGGATATGGAGTGGGTAGGGAAATACCTCCGAATCCAAACACTTCCATGCGCGTGTACCTTTCCACACTAATACTAGCACGTTCTGTGATCACCATGCTGTAGTAGCATGTATTGGACTGTGATGCAAAAGTGCATCTTGCTTGAGTACAAAGTATTTCAACTGCTACCAGTTAGTTAGGGGAAATAAATGTTGAATTTTTAATGGGGCTTTATATAGTATCAGAGGAAATTTAAATGCTTCAGTGCTCATTAAAGTTCCAATCAGCAAGGCTGGCAAGAATGCACTCGGTTAGTTTGTCTGAGCCATTCTTAAGGGCAGTAATTATATGAGCCTGTGATAGTCAAGAAAAATTATTCAACATTGATCAGCAAAATATAAGAGAATTAATTTAGCTCTGTTCACACAATCTTTTAAACTGATTTATAAACACGTCAGGAGAAAAGATCATGGAAAAGAATGCATTAGGAAATAACTTTATTTTGACAGAGAGGTTAAACTGTATGTGAGCCAGCTGAATAATGAAAACAAATTAAAAGTCTAATTTAGAAATTATTTTGAATAATGGCCTTATCTTCAAGAATACAGGGCTTTTAATAATGACACTGGGTTTTAACATATTTAACAGCAGCTGAAATATTTTGCTTCTATAGGCATCTGGCCATAGGAAATGCTTGTGTGTCTTAGTCCCAATTGCTCAGTACTTTGTTCAATAAGAGAAGCCCGCGGCAGTGCGGGACAAAAGGACACTATCCCCGCTCATTATCAGTGCTCCAGATCCCAGCTGATAACACCCAAGAACTTTTGTGGGCAAAAGGAGGCAAAGCAAACTTCTAATTAACAAAACAAAACAATAAATATGCAAGATGAATGACATCTAATCAAAACGGACCCTTTTATCTTCATTTTCTGGTTGTCCCTTTTATACGATGCACTGGAACTCTCCAAAGATTAATGGACTTCCAATTACATGGCACCAGTGTTTCACTTCCATAATTTGTACATGGCAGTGTAAGTCCCTTGTACCCCTTGTACTCCCCTTGACTTTCCCCGTTTACCCAGAGGGAATATCTTGGGACTTCCTGAGGCTAACAAGCAGGCAGCACTTACTCTACCGATTAAAGCTTGCCACACACTTGCTAAGTGAAAATGAATGTACACTATAAAAGAAGTCAGGCTATCAAAACTGTAGAATCAATTAACACTCATGAAAAACTGTAATTAGAAATACTAAAATTGCAGCTTCTTCAGTGTATTATATCTGGTCTGGCTTGTGACTGGAACTCAGATATACAGTTGGATACATCTCTTATTCCAGTTGGAGCTGAATTTTACAAGTTTTCGTTTCATATGATTAAACTGGAAATTGTGCAATGATATTGAATGAATCTCATAAAAAATCCTTTCAAGGTTAAGAATTCATCAGCACTTCTTGATTTGAACGTTCTGAATAACAACATTACTTGTTGTCACATTATCCAATATACAATCCTTGGTGTAAAATCCTCTTGATGTCTGATTACTCTTCATAAGGACCTCATGCTGATTCGCTTCAAACTGTGAATTACCTTTAATTCATAGCTTGAACATGCTGCCAAATTTTGTTTTCCATGCTCCCAGGTGGCTGTCCCTGACACTGTGGAGAACTTCCAAAAAGCCATTAGGCACTTCTGAAAAGAAGTTCGACGTCAAGAAGCACATTTCCATTTTCAAACAGGCTTCCATGAAGTGCTACAATAATCTTTGGGATTACTGGTATTTACTGAATATATTTTTAGTACCATGAAGTGAAATCCTGGCCCAGCTGAAGCTGGTGGTGATCCCCTTTGGAAAAATCCATGCAAAAGAATCACATGGAGATTTTCAACTGCTTGCCTTGGTTTTGAGCCTATTGCATTTAACTATTCTCTAGCCCCCACACAGATTGTGTATCATCAAGCATGATGGATCACAAAAATCCTATAAAGATAAAATGAGATGTTTTTGCCTGATCCATAAAAATTTGCTGCTCTAAGTTTTTAATGGTTTCCGGTAGTTCGCTGAGCCCATGAGAAGGACCTTTAATACTGTATTAATACAGTAAGTATAGGAAGTCATTTTATGACAAGGGAAGAATACCATTATGATTACATTCTTCTTTTTAGCTAGGCTTTTATGGAAACTACCCAAGACTACTCTGCAGTATGATTTCGAAACACAGGATGTGCTTGATTAAAAAGGTTCTGGGTAGCTTCCAGCTGGACAGAAGCCAAACACTAACAACCAAACAGAACAAAGGAACTGGATGTTTGAGGATGACATACTTGCAGTGGTAATTATATAACAGAAACCCAAGTCAAGAGTTGAGTGCGTACCCTTGAATTCATGGAAGTTGACAGAAAATCCTTCTCAGTGCAATTGGTTGCACCTTATCTGTTCCTGCTTACTATGCTTCATGCCAAACTAATCAGAGTAGACTGGTTGTAAACTGACTGCACAGTATCGAATCAGTGGAGTTTTACAGCGAGTCACTTTCAGCAATTTTGAGCGGAAATTCTTTTAAATGCATCATTTAAAACAGTCAGGGTCACTCATGTACAATGCAGGTGCAGAATTTAGACTGGATCCCAATTACTTTACCTACTATTCGGCTTGCTGCAAAGCACTGGGTGTTAGAGTTTCTCTACCATGTGCATATGACATAATACACTAAGTGTTTATAAACTAAATACTTTTCATCCATAGAAGATTGAAAGTCATGTTTCAAAAAGCTTTACTTGAGACAAGTTAGGCCACAGCGTAACCACCAGTCATACATATTGCATCACCTTGCAAAAGCAAGACACTGGCAGGTGAATCCACCTTGCAGAATGTGGCCTCTGATTTTCCCCTAGAAGCAGATGCCCAAATCATTATCTTACAAAGCTCATGCACCCCTTCAGCCCTGAATTCTACAATGACTTGCATGTAAACTAAAGAATTTGGAGAATAACCTTACCTTCTCTAGAAACTTGTCCAGGCTAAAACAGCTCTTACAAAGAATATAAAACGAGCACAAAACTAGTCAGATTTGCTCAAACTGAAATAGTGATAGCAGATGCCATTGACAAAATTCACGAGGAATTGGTGGGGGATACGTGTTTGAAACCAGTGGTAAGATCATGCTGTGTGATCGACAGTGTAACTACAAATGTTACTGGGATAAGCAGGTCTGTAATTTTGCTCACACACTCTAATATCCCTGAAACTGTCCAGTATTAGAAAGATTAAATCCTCCCTAATACAACTGCAATTTGATAAATACTATATTATTAAAATACACAATGGCTGCAGGGTCTCTAAACCTATCTGAGTTTATTTGGATCACATTGTATATCTGTAACTGCTTGATGATACCATTGTTTTTTCTTACCCACTCTCTTTTTTTATTATACTTTGATTTTTTTGTGCTCAACTATGTTCTCAAGTAGGTAATTCCCATTGAAAGTGATGGGAGCTACACATGCAGATCTAAAGAAACAAATTGGCCTCATAATACCAAGTCTCACAGTGGACTGCCTTCCAACCCCTCAAAGCGCTATGAAAATCCTTGGAAGCTGCCTTAACAATTTTTCTCTAGTAAAAGAGAAAAAGTGATAGTAATGGGTTAGCTGATCTTCATTTGGAAGCTAAAAATAAAAGTAGCTTTATTGCAGCTCTGATCTCTCATGTGTAAAATCTATCACCTACCATAAGAAGGCAGTTCATTGCTGCAGAAACCTGATTGATAGTGCTGGAACTTTAGATCAAGCAGCAGAACAAGAGCAACTGGTTCATAAAATGTACTCAGTGTCTTTGGGTTTTATATCAGGCTTCCTATAGAGAGCTTTGGTCCCATTAAATGCACTATATACCACTGAGCTCTGAAGCACTGTTCTTTTGAAATTCAGCTTATAACTATAAACCATGATTGACAAGTCTATTACTGTTGGTTACAAACTATTGAAATATTGTATTTTATGGTATACTCACTAAATTTTTTTTTCATGGTGGAATCCAAATACACTTGCTTTAGGAGAAAATCATTTAAAGATGTAATAATATATATCTTTTTTTTTTAACTAGAGAATGTGCTTGATGTCTGGATAGGACCACTTAGATGTTCTTAAAATGAATATAACCATTACATTAACAAGAACAGTGGGTCTAGCTGGCTAGATTCTTTAAAAAACAACAACAGTCATTACGAGAAAGAAAAATCACAAAGGGGAAGAACTAATTCAATACGAACTTTGGGGAATAAGTCCTAAGAATGCTACTCAAATTATTATTTATAAATGTATTTATTATTAGCATTCCTACCTACTTCTAATTCAATCTGAAGAAATAATATTTTATTTTGAGTTTAATTAGATGTTTAATGTAGTTTCGTACTGTTTTACTGTGGGAACTAACTACTCAAATGTGTGCTTCCCTGATGTGACTTTACTCCAGAAGACCTCAGAGCCTGCGGGGCTGGGACACCCACAGCCTTGGCCCAGCTCTGCCCCTGGCTTCTGTCATGGTCTCAGAACTCCAGCTAGTCCTTGGATGCTCACAAATTTGCACTTGTTTAAAAATGAGTAGATTTAAATTATTTTTACAAAGTTATATAGGTATTTCTGCATTGGTTTTTCTTTTCCTATATGGATTTAGTTTAAATTGTGTCCTTAGCAGATTAAGGGGACCCACTAGAATAATTTTGAAGTCATTTTAAATGAAAATACTGTATTTACACGAGCCTCAGTTAAGCTAATGCAGTTCTATATTCAGTAATTTACCACCATTTGAGTGGTAAAAAATCACAGCTCTGAACTGAAATTGGACCAACACATTTATGCCTCAAGTATATATCAAAACAACCACCTGCTTTTCAAGATTATTATATAATTCATATTCACAAACTGGTTTGAAATTCTGGAGAAATATTTTTTTAAAAAAGTGCAGTCTCAACTGACTGCCACATTTTTTCTGATTTTACACCAGAGTAGCACTAAATAAAAATGGTTTAACACAGTGGAGAATTAGCACTTCCACAATTTTCAACTGTCATATTTACAGATCAGCTGTGATTTTCATCTGAGGGTATAAAATTCAAAGCCTGCTTTTCAGTAACAAAAAGCATAATTGTTCTGTGCTATGGGTTTTACTCTCCCTCACTATATAAATGCTATACAATTCTTGCATCATCTGCTCATTGGGTTGCATTTTCTATTGTAAGAGGTTTAGTATCTGATGAGAGAAACATAAAAGTGATTTAATTTTGTCAAGCTGTACAACTAAAATCAGCATTATTTCTGCTTAATAAACTCATCTTTCATACATACCTTTGTTAGCTAAGGCTTAAAAAGAAGAAACAGCAATAAGCACTGAAAACATAAAACTGGTTTATGGCTAATTTTTAAGCACCACTGAGAACACCTGAACACCAGGACAAGACTATGAGTGAGCTCGATTTTTGTCACCTTTGGAAAAATAAGCTCTTTCTTTATGATAATTTTAAATCAAGATTTAAAGCTGCAAATAATAATACTTACGACTTCTGTGGCACTGACTTAGTTGCAACTTTCCCTGCTGGATCACTCCACTCTGCAAGCAAAGGAAACACATTTTCAAATGTCAAAAGATTACTGTAGAATTAAAATGCACCCAAAGCTGTCAGCCCATCTAATTATACTTGGTTTCACAACATGCCACAATGCATAACATGTAATAAAAAATGGAACTGATCTGCTTTAGCACCACAGAAATTAATTTTTTCAGCCTTTGTTTTAACCATGTTAAGTAGGAAAAAAAAAAAACCCACACAACCCTTACTTTTAGAACTAAGGATGATGAAGACCTACTTTGTACATTGTATCCTGAGGTCACATGTTGGGAGTCCTGTAAAGAAGAATACACAAAATGTCAGCATTAGTTAAATGAGATAAAGAAGGTAAGACACATCTTTGCTTGCAGATTAAGGGCACTTGGCATTACACAAACAGGGAAGGAGATTGCCCATGGAAGGCATCATGTGACTGTTAAGGTAACATCAGTGACATTAGTTAAAAAAAAAAAAAAAAAAACACCATCGACTGTGGAGACCGAACACCACTGAGGGGCACTTTCACAGTTCAGACAAGAGCTTGTCCTCAGCTGCTGCAAATCTACACTCGCTCTGCACAGATTTGCACCAGCAGCGGTTTGGTGTTGTCAAGTCTCGGCTACGGACATGTGTGCGAGGCATCTGTGCTGCAAAATTGAGTCCATCGCATGAAGGTAGCTATGCATTAAATTCAGTGTCATTGCCTTCTTTTTTGATCCTGCTGCTAGAAAATACCTTTTACCAAGAGTCACAGTGATTTCATTTAAGCTGCAAATGTAGGATTTGATAAAGACATAGGAGGCTGATCTCCAGCTCATGGAAATCTGAGCAGATGCAACGCAATCGATGGAAGTGCAGCAACTTCATACAAGCAGAGGATGCGGCTGCAAGGCTGAGCGTGCTAATGCTGCGATTCCTTGTGACTCACAATAACAACTGGGCTGCTCCTTAAATGTTACTGCTTTCCTGCTTAGTTTTTCCCTAGGCTTTATAGTCCACGGGGATTGTAATCAGTTTTGCTTCCAAGCAGAGTTTGATGATTTGAAATTAAGGTGTTATTTACAACCTAGTCTTACAGCCAGGCACTACTTTGCTGGAAGTGTTACTTCTGTAGGATGTTAAAGTCATTAAAGCCCTCACTGCACTTCCTCTCAGGGCATTATTAGTTCCTAATATTGTACTGTGTTGTCAGTCAGTCCCTTGTGAAGTAAATCGTGCCCTAAGAGTAAAAATGGCACTTTAAATTTGAATGTCAAAAGGATTAATTGTTCTGATAAGTTCCGCCTTTTTATCACACTTTTTAACATACATTTCTCATGAGGATACTTATGTGTTTTAGTTAAGTTGAGAATTTCTAGTAGAGCCTGTTTTTGGCTTTATGGCTGTACAAGCTGTACAAGCTACCCATGTTGTGTCTCAGAGGCAACAATTTGGCCAGCTAGAATTTATTTAGTGTTATGTTCTGAGGAGACACATTCTGTTGCATTTTTCCACAGCAAAACTAACACACTCAGAAACATTTATGTGCTTGCCTATTTTCTGAAATGCTAGCTTAAAAAAATCTAATTTATATTTTATATTAGAGTCATATGGTCAACAATTTTAAGATCAACATTTAACCTGTCCAGAAATGATTAACTTTGATGTGGATCTTAAAAGTTCAAAGAAAACTTAATAGGAACAGAAAAACAAAACAAAGCAAGTTTTTAGTATCTCTGAGTCTGTGATTATATTGCTCTGTTGAGATAGTGGCAGTCTGCAGGACATAGACCTGTTTGTGTAGAGGCCATAAAAATGCAGCACTAAATTAAGAGATGATATAAATTAGAAAAATAAAGCTTCCAGTGGGCCAAAACTCAACTGTCACTTACATATGCATCCACACAGGTCTGTCTGCCTTCATCTAAATAGGTTCAACTGATTTTAATCAGATTTATAGTGAGGATTAAATCCTTGCATGATTATGACTGATGATGCTTAATGCAGAAGCAGTTAACTGAACTGATACTGGGAGTGCCGGAACAGTAACAATCACATTCCCTTATAATAAGGCATTGTAGGCATTGGCTTTGTGTTTCAAGGAGCCACAAATGCTCCTAATTTCATATGATTTCCAATTAAGTATGGAGGTTGCATTTCAGACAGGGGAATATCTGCCAAATAGATAAAATCAGTATGGAGAAAATCACATTCCAGCTTCTAAAACAGACTATGATCACTTGAACCATAAAGTCAAGCAGTACCAGTAGGGCTTTCGGAGCGATTTTCCAAGGCCCTGCATCTAGAAACTCTTATGTAGGCCCATGTCACAGTGGTGCAGTTTTCCACCCCAGGGAAGAATCTCACTTCCCCAGACATTATCAGCTCGTTGCTTTGGTATGGGCCGCCTTGGGTGGGAGCTCTAGCACTGACTGCGGTACCAGACTCGTAGCCAGAAGGCAACAACAGAATTTGGGCTCAAGACATGTTCAAATTACTGTGGCTTAACACTTCACTGCATGTCAGAGGAACTGCAGGTACTCTCCAGGCTTGGGAAGTGCAATGTTTTTAACAAAGCAAGTACGAGGAACCACATTTGTACAGCTCTCTGTCTGCTGGTCCTTGGGGTGTGCAAGCATGGAGGAACTTGTAAAGTCCAAATAACCTGATTATTTGGACCTGAGGTTGGCCTGAACCTCATCAAGCAGTCAATCATTGGAAGGAATGGAAGACCATTTAGCCATGGCATTACACAAATAATGATGAAAGAAAAATAAACACATAAAATGTACTTGTGTAGAAGGACTCTTATAAAAACAAAGATAAGATTCACTTTCCCTCAGCTATAGCTTCTACAGCTTAAAATAAGAGCTCTACTAGTAACAACAATTTGATTGGGAATTTCCAACCAAAAATAGTCTTAGAAACTTCTGAAAATGGAATCAATTACAAAAATAAACTCTCCAGGGAAGAACACTCAACAGAACAGCATGTTTATCGGATCACTGTTAATAGCCTACTTGTACCTTGCTTGGGATAGAAAACTTGGTCTGCTCAGCCTTGCCAGGAGTGTGAATAGCAGTAAGAGGAGGAGGCCAGGAATGGGTCATCTCCTAGGAAAGAAAAAAAAGAAAGCTTTTGAAAACAAATCCATATAAGTAAAAGAACAAAAGAGAGAGAGGGAAAATGAACACATATTCTCCACAGAGCTTGGGGGTTGCACTTGCTTAGGAAGTATCACCATCTATCGCTACATGGTAGATAAACACATTACATACCCACTACTGGCAACACGTCCTGGGAAAATGGCAACCACAGGTTCTATTCATGAGAACATCACTGTTTCATCCGCAAAGCCCGAGCAGGAAGGGGATCCTTCCTGGATTGCACTGGCACCCGATCCGGACTGCAAATCCACAGTGGTAGCACAAGCCAGGGGCAGGTTTAAGAAGCTGGAGCGGGTTCGGAGCACCAGGGCCTGCTGTGAACGAGGCACCAAGGGTGTCCTAAGGGCCGTAACGTTTCCTTGCAGCCCTGCAGATGGTTACACTGCAGGCCTGCAGCTTGGTGGGAAATGGGGGTCTCCGGAGAAGACCTGTGCGACAGGTCAGCAAAGCAACAGGCCCCTTCTCTGTATCAATGTCCTGAAGCATCATTCAAACCCAAGCTCTAACCATCTTTAAAGAAACTACCCGCCTGCCCATGACTATGAAATAAAAAAAGAGAAAGTTCACATTGTGCCTGAGGCCAAGAACTGGGCCTATAGTGGGGTAGATTCAGAAGTGGGGAAAAAAGTTGCTAACGTAGAGAAACTGCAAAAGTGTTGTTTTAGGCAAAGCTTGTAAATGTCCTTGTAATGAGTGTGTTTTATGGTAGATGCTGCTCCATTTTCTCTTATCTTTGTTTTTAATTTAATAAATATTCAGACAGGCAGTAATAGTTGTCTCTAGCGATCTGTTATATCTTTGTCTTGATTGTTTTTCTTTGCTTACAAAGCTCAGAAAAGACTATTTTTACAAGACAAGGGAGACAGAGAGAGTCTGCTCTGGGAAGGTTTGCATGCAGAGGTCTGGTACTGGCCACATCAAGATGAGTGTCCTGGCAGCAGCGTCGCACTCCTCAAGCCCAGGCCAGGCATAACAAATCTTAAGAGTCCACAGGTTTCTGTAGGCACCCTGACAGTCGCTGCTAATGTTGCACATGTCAAAATGCAATATCACATAAATTAAATATGACTCTCAACCAAAGGGTGGTGTGGTGGATGCACCTGGGCTAAGACACGGCTTGGGTAACAGCTCGGACCTGTCCTTGCTGCCCAAGCCCCAAAAAGACATCGTGCTGCAGTGGTCATCAGCTCCAGCACGGAGCACAGGGAGAAAAGATCTACTCAGCTTTGCTGCGAGATAATAACAACCCCAGAGGTCAATGGCAAAAGTGGATCTCAGTGAAGCTGGGACTATCCTGTTACTGTGTTTGTAAGTGCCCTGAGCCTCCAAGAGCGTGACAAATGTACCAGCTAGGTGTGACAGAAGCACCTTCTCACTTGAGTTATTCCTCAAGTACCTATTAGTGAACAGAAAGTTCCAAATAGGAACCTGAACCTCGCAGCCTGCAGAGTCACAACTGCCTCCTCAGCTTCCCTCCATGCTATTCCTGAAACACATGCCCATTGCTCTGGGTGAAGTGATTGGGGCCTGGGGAGAAAAGATGTCATTTGTTTAATCATCCACAGGACCCCATCTCTCCTTGCAATGCACTGATTTTTTTGGCACATCCTCATTTCTGAGTACTTGATAAGCTCCATTCTGTTTCATTTGTGAAATCTGATATATCCTCCTTCTAAAACATTATGACTGTAAAGAATCACTTCTTTAAAGTGTGAGTGTTGTATGTGCATCTGTTAAGGTATATATATAAGCATCTTGGGTTATAAATACCTGGGAAAGAAAGCAGAGAATAACATTCTTTTTTTTTTTTTTTTTTTTTTTTTCAAGGAAATTTTAAAAATGTTTTATAAATCCAAATTTTG